>JAHKKF010513963.1:2156-17823 GCA_019740295.1 Labeo calbasu | reverse complement strand
AGGTTAACAATTTTTTAAATAACTATGTGTAATACATTTTTTGTGCCATTGCAAATTACTAGTACAAAAAATGCCACGTTTTTGTAGTTTTTTATATATACATTTTTATCGTTTTATATATTTATACCAACACACATATGAATTTCACTCTTGAAGACGTTCTCACATCTTGAAATATTACATAACCCCAGGCCATTTGTGAAAACCTAAGCATGATGTTCTGTGCTTGATATACTACACCCCGCCTGGCTGTCTCGCAGTTGCACTTCTCTAACAAACAGTACAAAAAGCAAGCAATGTCTTTTGCATGTAAATGCAAGCAACAGGGAACACCCAATTTCATACATTTTGTTTCAACACAGTGCTCAGCTTGCATCATGATCGTGCAAAAAGCGGATGCAGAACCTCTAACTTTTACCAAAAGCCTAAGAATTGTTGAAGCAGCGTGTCTCGATCGTGTTTGTTCCCTTAGGGCAGCAAACCGAGGCGTTGCTGAAAACACACTAATTTGAAAAGCCACAAAAATGTTGCAATATTGTGATATTAATCAGCATCTGAATTGACATGCTTAAACAGTTAACGGTTGCAGCAAATGAAACAGAAAATTAGTAAGCAAGTATGCAAGGCATGTCACAGAGCATGAGGGCTTCCCTTGTCAAAGGTGGAGGGGAGGTCGCGAGGGTAAACAGACATGTGTATCTCTAAAAATAACCCAAGGAACCAATCAACCGCACACAAGGCGGGCCCAAAAACCTCAGGTGTACAGGTTACACCCATCCCAAGTGCATCTATAAAAAGGAGAAATGAAATAAGCAGAGAATAGACTATTGAGACTAAGAGGAGATCTTTTGGAAGAAAAGACTCAGATTTTCAACAAAAAAAGATGTGCTCCGCATCCTCAAAACGTCCTCATTCTGGTCTGGAAAGGTTTGGAGATGGAGAAAAGCCACCATTGTCGCCTTCCATCCCCTTCAGACCCCAAAGACCTCGTGCTCGACGGGTGCTTTACCCTCCTGGCCTGAGGAAGATCGTGCCAAAAGAGGAGTCAGATCCTGCCAGACGTTGGTTGGTTTTGCTTTCCGCTCTGCTTTTTCTCCAGATCTACATGGAGGAAGGGCTCTGCGACACTCAGGGCGTCCCAGACCAACCGCAGGCCCTGGATGATCAAAGCTCAATGCTTGAGGAGAATCCCTTCAGCCAGACGCCTTCAGATGTAGACGTGGCTCAATGCCGGGGAATCGAACAGTCATGCAACTTGTACTGGGAAATGAGGAGCTGTTTCTGACACCAGCGCCAAATGCAACAGCAGTATGTGAATGCAAGCACGCATGCTGAGCTGTACAGGACGCTCAGATGGCAGGCTGCAGGGATTAGTCTATTCGCTGAGTGAGCTTTTCCATCCTGTGTGCAGTCGCTCACACACACAAGGGGAAAAAAAGAAGCGGCCCTTCTGCAGGAGCGAGCAGCGTGACTGAATAAACTCGTCTGAGCTGGACTGGATTTCCCACATTCATTGAAGCGCCACGCCGGGGTCGAGACTCTGACTGTAACCTGATATGCACGTACGTCACTTCAGCGTAGGGGAAAGTGATGAATCACAGAGTGAAAAACAACCTCACACACTGCGCTTAAACGCTCTACAGTGCTGAGACTCAGTTGAGTGTATGTGTATGCGTGTGTCTGGGAATGCTTCTGTCATTGACGGCAAAATATGTGTAATACTACAGTATGTGTGCGAGTGAACGTGTTTCCGGGGGATATTTATAATGGGTGAAAAAATGATTGTGTGATGATGTAAAATGTCTGTGCTCTGTCTAGATGTGTTACGTCTTCCTTTGTCTACTTATAAGTCACTGTGTAATTATTACAAAGACAAATAACCAGCATTGATATGTCATCATAAGTCAAATAAATATGTAAATATATCTTTGTTTGTGAATATTTTCTTTGTGAGTGCTCAATTAATCTTCGGATTACTTAAAAGGCAGCAAAAGAAAAAAATAGAACTGACTAAAAAATAAATATACATATATATTCACATGAAAACACACACAATAAAGTGTATAATGATTGTTACATAAGGATAAGTAAATAAATTCTGCTGTAAAAAAAAACTGCAGAAAATTGTGGAGAAAAAAAATAACAGGCAAACGTACAGTTGCATGTAACATCATGTTAATTAAAGGTTTTTTTACCTTTTTTTTACTTGAGCAAAATTAATTAATAAATTAATTCAAATGACTTTGCTAACTATATATTTTAAAAAAACATAAATGTTTAACCCAACCTTCTGGGTAATTTTATTTACCTCAGCTATTGCTTAAAATTATTATAAATCTAAATAGTAATGTTTGGGAAAAAAAACAACATCAACAACAACAAAAAAAACTAATAAAAATAACAAAAACATGTAACATAATTACTAAAAATTGAAAATTGAAAATATGTCTAATTTTTTGAACTATAATTTTATATGCTCTAAAAAAATTAACCCAAAATAGGTTGGAAATTAACCTTCATTAATATGTTAAATAAGTTAGTATTTATTAATAAGTTGAATAAATAATAATAATTTTTTTAATTGCTTTAATGTTCACCTTTTGATTATTGCTGATGCCTCTACTAATTATGTGTCTGATTTTTAATTTACAACCTATTTGGGTTCATTTTAAGCCATCCATATAGTCATTTTAAATATTCATTAAGTTAAATAAAAACATTAATAAACAATAATAAACATTGGTGGGTCGAAACAACCCAGTCGCTTGGTTTGTCCATATTTTACCCATACTTTATCTATTTTTAGATAGATAGATAGATAATCTAATGTAATTTATTGAATTTGTGTTGTAGCTATTTTAACTGCAAATTCTGAAGAAGGAAAATACGTATGAGGCATTTGAATTCCGTTTTAATGTGCACGTAACATTGTTTACTTTTCATGCAAAGGATTTTTGAATCTTCCGCTCAGGAAAATGAAACCACTCTATCATTGCTTTATAAAGCTTACAAAGCCGCTCTATACTGTGTAAATAAATGAAAGTCTAACATAAAAATCTTAACATCTAATAAAAGAACAATACACTGTACAGACAAGACAGTTGTCACTGAAATCAAGGTACATCTTTCATTTTTTTAAAACCAAACCCACATCCTTAGCATTGCTAGGTGAATTGGATGTTTCGTACAATTGTGCCATATAAACATCATCAGAATTCTCATCAGAATGTCACTCCTGACACGTACACACACAAACTTTATCTTTCTATCTTCTGTAAACACACACGTGACCTCCCTCAGGCGCCTGCGATAAAAGATACACTTGTTTTTTTAACGACAAGCTTCCAATTAAATCTATCTGCCCCTCCTCCATCTGAGCTAATGCAATATGACTACTCTGCTAATGATGACTGTCACTGTGTCATTATAATGAGATCAGTCTGTGATTGAATGAGCTCAGCTGCTAGTCAGAAATGCAACTCTAAAACCAAATGGACTGAATTCTCCATGAATTCTGTACTGTGCTATATACACAACAAACGTAATATTTAAAAAATTGGAGAAAATATATGTAAATTGGTATATTGTTGTTAAAAAAATTGAAATGTATTTACATTTTTATAGATTTTAATATATACTAATAATAGAAAAATTGCACTTATATTTATTATTATTAACTAAAACTAGTAAAAATTTTTGTTAAAGAAAGCTGAAATTAATACAAACATCAGAAGGAAAGTTTAAACTAAACAAAAATTATAAGTAAATTTAAGCTAAACAAATGTAACTGAAAACAAATAAAAACAAAACTGAACTACAACTAAAACTGAAATTAAAAAAGAAAGAATCTAATGAAAATAACAAAAACACAAAACACAGTTACTAAAAACCAAACTGAAATTAAAAATAAAACTGAATATATAAAAAATAAATTTAAATCCAATTTATATGATCTCAGTTTGCTAAATTAAATTAAATTTATTTAAAAAATACTTTAAATTAAATACACTTTAAATTTAATATATTTTAAGTGAAATTAAATACATAGTAATTAAAAAAAACTAATAATTAAATTAAATACATGTTAAATAAAAAAATAATTTAAATACATTTTAAATTAAATTAAATTAAAAAGACCTCACTAGTCACTCATTACACTCCCTGAAACCCACCAGTCATCATTACATCATTGTGAACACAACATGAGCCAAACACCTGTCTAAAACGAATGACAAAGTATAACACCTGCTGCGAGTGACAGAAAGCCCCTCTAGCTCATTAAAATGGTGTACGTGTGTGTTTTGGCATACATTACAGCTAAGACAAGGAAGGTATGAAGAGCAATGACTTCATGCTTTCCCATGAAGTTTTCTCATCTCTCATAGAGAGCAGATGTACTGCATTACGTCCACTTATGTAGTATACCTGCTTCGGTTTCATTGATAAATCAGTAAACAAACTCTCATTGCATTAATCACTATGTGTATATCAATTATTAGTCATAGTATAACGGTTGCTACAGAATGTGTCAGCCTGATTCCTGAAAGATTCACTCTTTTCCTAGAGAATTTGATTTTTCGTCACATACTACAAAGCTTTCAAGAGAGATCAACCATAACCGAGTTGAGCAATGCACTTCTGAAGAAGTCAGTGTGATTTAAACACGCGGTAACTTAGCTCGTTGTGCATTGCATTAGATACGTCACAGGTTTAATTCTCAAACAAATAGCAAAAATAGTAACCTGAAAGCAATGCGTAAATGCTTGATCCACCCTCGTCTAAAATTGCAGACTTGCTGATGGTTAATTGGGGGTCAAATATTTAGACCTTCTGAATTCTTCAGACACATGAGACGTGTTACCTTAATATGTATGACGCCACATGTGTCAGTCACATAGAATTCTCACACCTTCTTTGAGAATTGAATTGTTTAGAAAAGGTCAAGCATTGTCGTCCCACACAATGAGGAAGCATACCAAGCTATAAACAGACACAGGTCTATAAAAACAAAATCTATTTTAAGACTTCAGAAAAATTTCATTGTGTGCTTCCAAAGACATTTTAATCCTCTTTAGCACTTTCAGGCTAAAATAGTATTTTATATTTTAGTTATGTAATGTAGTATCCTGTTTCTGTTGTCATGAAACCTGTTGAGAAAACCTATTTATTTTTTATACCATATTATATTTATATTTTGCAAATTTAAGCAAATGTAACTGAAAATTAAGCTTCTCTTTTGAACCATTAATTCATTACATTCAAATTCACATGCATAAAATATATAACAAATGTGTTTATGGTAGTATATATATATATATATATAAAATTGTAAATAAATTTATACAACTTACATACTTCATATTACCTACATTATGTAGTTCATATAGTTCATTATATAGTTAACATTATACATTAACCTATAAAATTAACATACACACACACACACACACACACACACATATATATATATATAATTACCTGTAATATGAAGTAAGTTGTATAAGATTATATCTTATTGTAAATAATTTTTGGACAACTAAGACTAAAATTGTGACATTATTTTGACATTATTTTATGCACTGTGAAGTAAATAAATGAACTATTTTATATGTCATGCTGCATATATGTGACCCTCGACCACAAAACCAGTCTTAGGTAGCACAGGTATATTTGTAGCAATAGCCAAAAATACATTGTATGGGTCAAAATTATAGATTTATCATTTATGCCAAAAATCATTAGGATATTAAGTAAAGATCATATTCCATGAAGATATTTTGTAAATTTCCTACCATAAATTTATCAAAACATAATTTTTGATTAGTAATATGCATTGCTAAGATCTTCATTTTCTCAGTATTTTAATTTTTTTTTTGTACCCTCAGATTCCTGATTTTCAAATAGTTGTATCTCTGCCAAATATTGTCATTTCCTAACAAACAATACATCAGTGGAAAGCTTTATTTCAATTTAAAAAAAAAAAAAAAATTATGACTGGTTTTGTGGTCCAGGGCCACCTATGTCATTTTAAAATTACTATGCATCAAAAATATATATATATATAGCATTACCTGATATTAGCATATTAGAATAAGCTTATTTTTCTTTATGCAAAACATATACTCTTTAATTTTGTGGTGAAAAGGCACATGTTTTTGTGAGATCCAACTTTTTCCGACTCTAATCCAACAATATACAAACAAATGCTGATTGAAATTCTTTGCCGAATGAAGAAATGTCCTGTAAATAGTTGAGGCACACTGTAAATCCAAGTACTGTGTGTGAAGTGAAGCAGACCACCCCCTGTCTATAATGAGCGGCATTGCAGATAAATGACGTTCAACTGTCATGATAATCAGCACGTAGACACTTGGCATGAAAGACACACTGTAATGGGAATTAAAAGCGAACAATGACCCACATCTCGCTAATAAACCAAGAACTCAGATACTCACTGTTCTGCCTGTCAAGTTGCATCTGTTGCCTTCGCAAAAACACAAGATCAGTCAGACATGGTCATGAGAAATGTTCCTTTCTGTTACTGAGCATCTACACCGTACAGTCACAGCCGATTAAAATCAGAGCTTTAGATGTGTCTGCATTCGTTCACAGTGACTGGTGCAGCCGTAATGCAGGCTGTTTAGTATGGAAGCCCATTTTCGCCACAGAATTAAATAAATAAATGTATTTGCGACTTGTGAGTTTACATCTGGCAATTCCTCATTGAGTTCTCAGCTGACAAAAAATAGCCTATGTTCTAAGAATGTATTGCTAATGTTCACGTTAAGTTGTGAACACGTTACTTCTAAATATTCTTTGACCATTTAAAACGTCCAGTGTTTAAAATGTTTTGGCTATGCGAACGTTAAAGGAAACATTCCGTTTTAGAAATTTCCAAACCTTATTGGAACGTTAGCCTACTTTTAAATGTTCTCTGAACGTTCTGAAACAAGTAGTAACATTTAAAAATGTCTGATGAACGTATAACTAAAAAAAGTTTCAGAAATAATGCATTCCAACAATAGGGGTTGTGCGCAACAGACTTCGGTATTCTGCTAAACAGGTCTCTTTGCTTCCGGTTCACGCGTTTTGCATAAGCCTCGTTAAATATGAAGCTGTTTTACTCAAGATGCATTCAAAGTAGACACTAAAGATGATCATAACCGCTGTCCATCACATATGTAGAATTATATGTAAAAGTTTTTTTAATTAATTAATTTGACTAACATTTAGAATAAAACGTCAACCTTAAAAGTCCATCAATATCGCCATTATTTTATTTAATACGGCTATTAATACGTTCTCCGACAAGCGGAAGCAATGACACCTGTTTTCCAGGTATGGTCAGGTGACATTCACATATACCCTATTTATAAATAACATTTTTGTGCTAATGTTTTGATAGCATTATTAAAGACCAGATAACGCTAAAGCATTCTATTGACGTTACTGGAAGAACCTTTTGTTCATAACTTTGAGAGAACCTTTTTTTCACAGAGAATAATAAGAAATGGTAATGGCTAAATGCGTCAAGAATTATTTGGTTTTTAAAAGACCAAATTCTGTAAACACGTTATTAATAAATCATACATTAAGCCACCTTAAGGGTTTTTCTTATTGAGGGTTTGCAATTACGTCACAGTTTGGTCAGTTACCCGGATGTGTGGCCATATTGGAGATAATCGGATGTAAACAACAGCATGAATTGCATGGTTACATACTGAATAAGTTGTTCTGCTAATTTATGCTGTATAAAACATGGAATTTCGTTCAGTTCAGTGGCATTGTTTACGCTCAGTGCCGCCAATATGGCCGACTGAAAATACTCTATTAAAGAAAATACTCTATTTTATAATCTAAAATACTCTATTAAAGGTGTTGCATTCTTATGGGCATTTGCTCGTCTCTACACAGTAGCCTATGCTTTCTTAATGTGTTTACTGAGTTTAGTCTTTTTAAAAACACTGTATTAATGCATTAGACCACATTAAGAATTTTAGAATGTCCTTGAGTTTCTGTCTCACAATTCTGCCTTTTGTTCTCGGATTTGCGAGAAACAAACTCTGTTTTCTGAGGAAAAAAGCCAGAATTATAAGATAAACAATCTTTTTTAAAAGAGGATGTTTTTTTTGTCTTCCGGAGCGGAAATGAACTTCCACAGTTTAGCGATAACACAATTGTTTTACTAACCAAATGCATGATTAAGATCAGATACATTTATCTTGAAAGAGCACAATGTTAAAGTCACCACATACCGCTGCATTGCTTCACACTACTGAAACCATAAGTCATACAGCACCCTGCTCACACCCACAAACTCATTCACTCTCATACCTTGAGCGTTAATTTTAGTAAGGTGACGTAAAGCCCGTGCGGCCCTTTCTAGAGTAAACATGCTAGGCCGGAGGCAGGGATTCCAGACCTGAGGGTTCACCCGGGGCAGACATTCCCCACAGACCACAGAGAGACATACAGGTCCTGCTGTTTGATTGGACAGAATAAGCTTTCAGTCATGTCTTGAAGCTAATGACAGCTACACAGGGGAATTAGACCATATGAGGACACAAAGGCTTTCACAAGGAATGCTCACAGCATACTGTAAAAGTTCACAGCATTTGATGGTGCAGTGAATCTCAAGTGACCCACATATTAACCAACTAGCCGACTGCTCCAAGTTTAGAAAAAACATATGTCTGGACTAGCTACACTAGCCTATTCACCTTATTTTTCAATGCAGAAGTAAGTTGTGTTCTGGTAATGTGTGAGACTTCCGGTTCATAAGCCGCTGTAGGGAAATAACGAGAAAAATAACGAAGTGCAGTAAATGGTAAAACTGTTTGCAGTACAAACCATTGTGTTCATAATTGGTCGAGCCCGCTCTTACGGGTAAAACAAGTGGGATAAAGTATTAAAAAAACCGTGGGGAAAATGCAAGATATAAACTCTGAATGCTAGGTAAAAATGGCCAATTCTGAGCAAAAAAATAAGTCAAAATTCCGAAATATTTTCGGATATTTTGTCTCAGAATTGCGAGTTTATTTTTAATTTTTATTCGCCACGGAATAAAAAAAAAGAAAAAAAAGTTAAATAGACCTTTTTATTTCACGATTCAATTTTTTCCTCGCAATTGCAAGTGTACATCTCACAATTCGGATATATCTTCTCAGAATTGCGTGTTTATTCTTAATTTTTCTTCGCCGCAGAATAAAAAAGAAAAGTTGAATGCGCTTTTTTCAGTTCAGTTTTTTCCCTCGCAATTGTGAGAGTATATAATTCGGACATTTCTTCTCATTTATTCATTTTTATTTTCAATAAACGTCCAGAAATCAACCAGAATTGTACTCTTTCCCTTTACTAGCATTCCCTTTAGGTTTATTACATTTTTAACAATACATGGAACTACTGTTAACCAGTTTTAGCGGAGATCTTTTACCGTTTCAATTTTTTACAGTGATAGGTTTTCCTGAGGGAAATTCTAGACTAAACTATACACTGTCATTGGGATTTTGACGATTTTTCTGTCTCACTCATCTAAGATAAGGCTTGGGAAATCTCACAAGCTGTTACGTGTTATGGCTGTAATCAGCTGGAAGTGAAAGCCATGACTTAGGTGATGCAAGTTTAATGGGAAAAAAAGGATTTGCCAAATTCTTAGTTTCCTGTACAGTGTAATTGATCACATAATTAGCCCACATAAAAAATACTACTGTAAAATCATGCCTCCCTTTTAAGTTGTGGTGAAGATTCCTAGGAACACCTCCAAATACTTCCTATACTACCAATTTAGGCACAGTAATTATAGATGACGCTTCAATCATGCCTGAGTCAATGATGTGATTCTACACTGAAAGAAGTAATGTAGGATTTACTTAGAAACTATTTTTCTCAACCTATTACAACGAAAAGACACATAACAACTGAAACATGACATTAAACTAATGAATCCATTTATTAATTAAATAAAATTGCATTTAATCTATCTGGAATTAAATACACTAATGCACGATACCGAAAATAGACCGAAATGAACAGAAATATAAATATTTTGTCATATAAATTGTTAAACTGTGTACACATGGTCAATGATGTGATGTTAAGTAATTAAAAAGCAGGGTACATTTAAATTGTAATTTTCCAACAAAAGAACGAAAAGGAAGTTATTGAAAATGTGCTTGATATGTTTATAAATAAATAAATGAAAAAATTAAGTCCACCGTCTGAAACGTACTGTAGCTATAATTAAAATAAAAATATAGGTGGTGTTCTAAACACAAATAAATAAATAAAAATGAATTTAAAATCGCACGTAAAGTGAAAGTTAAAGTTTGTTTGCATTTGAAAAGTGTTTTTGCTTTTATATAACCTTATATTTTCCTGAAATGTCTGAAGTCAAGCATGCTTAGCTCCCTCGAGTATACTGGCATTTGGTGAGCTCATATATTAAGATAAAACCTTGGACTTTTTTTGCTAAAACCATGTATTTTCCGTCTCCTCTGAAGGTGTGGCTTTCCTTATGGGCGTCTCTTAAAAGCAAAATATATAAACCTCACGCTGAAGTTAGAGAAGTCACTTTTGAGGAGCAGAGACACAGAGCGAACTAAAACATACTGGAACTGACCTGAACTAACCATGTACACCAGATCAGACAGCCTGGTCCTCTCATTACCAACAAACGCTTTCTTTCAACCGCAGTCGCAGTTTGATTTCAGACCGATGATGCCGCGCAACACCGAGCCGGAGATCTTCACTTTCGAGCGGATCCCGGAGCCGCAGCAGCCGGCGTTCCCTCACCGCGGAGCTGCGATGCGGCCGCGCAAGAAGAACACCCGCGTCATGTACCCCCCCAAAGTGCGCAAATATCTGCCACCGGCCGAGAAGAGTCCCGCCAAGCGCTGGCTGCTCGTCCTGTGCCTGGTGGTCTTCATGCAGATCTACACGGAGGAGGGATCCGTTGAGACCACGCAGAGTGAAGCACCAACCTTCACCGATGCCGCTTCTTACAACGTTCTCCCCTTCCAGTCTGCTGAGGAGCAAGCCAGACAAATGATGGGCAGCTGTTCTGAAGACTTCAGCCTGATGTCTCAGCAGCAGCTCCAGTCTGGCAGCGAGGAGAAGAAGGAGAACTCTTGGCTTCTGAACACCACATGCCCAAGCTCAAGCTGGGAGGAGGACATCAACACTCTCTACCAGCAGAGCAGGAGGAATGGATACGTGGTGGCCCTACTTTATCCAGTGTACCATAGACTTGGCACAGAGAACTGAATGAACTCAGAATCAAGTTTGTGGACTAATCAAGTTCACTGAGCCTTCGTTGAGAAGAAAAACAGGCTCCCGTGGTGCCTGGAGAACCCAGCTGGTCTTCGCAGAGCGGGGCGAAGTGATGGAAAACACAAGCTGAGGAGACATCCGTCGGACTTGAATGACGAAGAGACTTTATTATGGAATGAAACTTGAACGGCTCATTTAGATTTACTCGAAAATGTTCCACTTGAAGTGTAGAGATTTATCATGTAGCCTCACAAGTAGACCTGTTGTACGTCTAAACTCATGAGGGTGTCACAATGACCATTTGTGTTGCTGAACGCTGCCGCTCGCAGAAATACTTGAATCTCACATTGAAGATTTTTAGGTGTGTTATATGAAGAAATGTTTGTTGTAGCTATTTATTTAATGTTATTTATTTATTGTTATTTACTTATTTATTTCCTATTGTCTTGTGAAAATAAACGGACATTTGCATCTTCAGTTCCTATCTTCTTGTAACATTATTCGCTCGAATGAGCTGTGGTCTCACAAACTTGGTTCAAAATACAGTGATTTCTCAGTGCCACGTCTAAAAGTACAATTCTGAAACAAGAAATCTGCAGAAATATATGATTTATGACATGTGTTGTAGAAATGCATGGACATTTATGCTGATATAGCTCTTTTTTAAAAAAACTATAATGTGTTTGTGGATTTGATTGAAATATTAGAACAGAAATATTTAGCGAACTACTCTACAATATTTTTGTTAGTCCTAAAGATCTTAATCATAATATTAACACCAGTAATGAATATTATGAGCTTTATAAAAATGAAAATGTGTGAAGTACGATGATGTTCATATAATGAATAAAGCTGCATTGATCACAATAATTTTTTGTGTCATTCTTTACTTTCATTACATGATTGTATGCAAAAATGTTTTGTAACTTTAAAATGTGGTAATATACCAGTTCTAAGTATTATTTCTTTTTTAGCTTACACCAATGAATGTTATTTTAAAACATTAGGCCTAAATAATTCCTAACAACTAAAAAAAAACAACTATGTTACATTTTTAGAATGTGTCATTAACCAAACCTCACTGACACGTTCTTAAAAAAAAGACATAATGAGTGAGTTTTCAGGGAAAAGTGCTTTGTCAGTCGAATGCATCATAACTTCATTTGGCAATATTAGAGAGAAAATAAATGAAGGAAGGAAATGACCAGATCACTAACAGTCATGCAAAAGGAGGTCAGGAGTTAAAAGCTGACACATTATTCTATTATTTTCTATCATCAATCTTAACTACAGAAAAAAAAAAATCTGCATATAATTATAGAATGTGTATGGGAATGAGTATTAAATTATATATATATATATATATATATATATATATATAAAAGATACAGTATAACATATACTATTAAAATAACATTACATTTACATTTTCCTATTAGAAATTATGGTAACACTTACAATAAGGTGTCACTTGTTAACATTAGTTAATGTATTAACTAACATGAACAAACAATTAACAATACATTTATTATACTATTATACTATCTTTGTTAATGTTATTTAATGAAAATAGTCATTCATTGTTTGTTCATTGTTCACAGTGCATTAACTAATGCTGTAATTAACATTAACTAAGATTATTAAATGCTCATTCTTAGTTAATGTTATCTAATGTAACTATTATTAACTAATGAACTTTATTGTAAAGTGTTACTGAAATTATTATACTTTTTATATTTTGGTTAATGTGTTATGTACATGATATTTAAGTATATATGTATATATATTTATGTATTTTAATCTAATAATATTATATCTCGTTATGAGAAAATCTACTAAACGTCCTGTTTTTTGTGCGTTTGGGTTTAATTTCTTAACCAAAATTAGACATAGTGTATGTACTGTACGTTTTTGCAATATTACTCTTTAATATTGTTTTAAAGTTGCTTCATAAGGTCTTTAAAGCATGCTTTAAAGACGAAATGATGTTTTAGGTATGACTGTGCATAAATGTTTCTTTGAACACACATCATAGGCCTTGCATGTTTCTTTCACTTTTAGTATGGCTTGTTGTCAATTCTCTGAAATCTAACATACTAAATATACACACAAGTACATATCTCATTGGTCATATTTGTGTTTACAACTATGATCTGGTGGAAACTGTGGCCAGCAGCCCACAAGGAAGCCTTGTGGGAGATTCCCCGATGTACTTCCTCTCCAGTGCACATAAAAAACTATTTCCACAGCCACAAATTCAAATTGATGATTTTGTTTACTTTTAAACTCCCCCAAACCAAACACTTGCTCTCCCTGTGCACACAAACCTCCTGGTTTTCCTTGTTTTGTCTTTTCATCCCTTCCGTCTCTCTGTGAGCTGGCATTCCAGAGAGTTGAGTCAAATGGCACCACATGCTCTGAATGAATCCCGCCTACTGCCCTGAAACCCGAGCGCTACGATATGAAAAAAAGATACCGTGGTGAGAAAAGAAGAGACAAGGCGAATTCCTCCCGTGGACAAGGTGTGTTCGGCCTGTTGGGGCTTGATCAAAGACAGACTGTACAAAAAATCAAAATCGTATCTTGACACGTAGCTGTGTGCTCACACAGAAATGCTGTCGAAAGGCCTCAGGTGAGCTTCTAGATTTCTAGACGACTGTATTAGAATAAACTGCACATGTTTGGACTCAACTCTGTGCCAAAGTGTCATTTCCGGTTTGTCCGATCAGACCCCAGCGTGACCTCAAGTGTGTGTAGAGATACTTTGGAGTGCATAAACAAACTCTGGCAACATGCAATATAAATCCTGTTTCTTAATGTGAATGTTTAAGCGAAATACAATTTCATGAATCTCATGTGCAAAAGTTAGCCTAAAGTAAATCCTAAATCTATGGCACAATCATTGTTATATGGGCTTGAAGTTTCTACAGTTGCACTCTTAAAAAAAAAAAAAAAAAAGGTGCTTACTTGGCATCTATTGTTAAATTCGGATCGTCTTACATTCCTGAAATCTTTCCATTACACAAAAGGATCTTTAGTAAAGAAACACTTAACACAAACACAAAGGTTTAAGAACTGCAGAAAAAAAGGAAATAAAAAAAAGAAAGAATGATTTAAAAAAAAAAAAAAAACACTTTCACTATATGTTTTACTTGAGAAGTACAGTTTTAGCCAGTTATTCTCTGAATATGAGAACAGGAATGGGTTTGTTAACATAAAAAGTAAAACAAAAATGTCTTTCACAGTTTTAAATCTATTATTTCAGTGTATAACGCTCTCAGATCGTTTTCTAAGGAGCAGCATTCAGTAACAAGATTGTGGATTTTATTCCCAGGGAATACTTGAATGCAATTTAATATGCTTTGCCTGGTAAATGTGTCTGTTAAATGTGTAAACGTGTATAAATCATTTAAATAATAATAATAATAAAAAAAAACATTTCATTTAGCTATTCACTTAAAAAAAAATTGTAGCCAGCACTGTCAAATAAACATAAAACCAGGCGGAAAAAAGATGAAAGTGACTGAACGCATTTTTCTCATGACTCTAAAAGATAATGCTTGGTGTTGGTATTGAATTTTCCTCTACGCGGAAGTTAAGCATATGAGTGATTTCCGGTTCATTATTTGCTATAGGGAAATATTGAGAAGAATAACAACTTGCAGTAAAAGGTAAATCTGTTTGCACTACGAACCAGTGTGTTCATAATTAAGATTATACGATAAAAATAATATGGTAAGACACACCAATTTACAATATCAAGCAGCAAAATGAGCTGTGTTGTATAGCTACAAAGTGCTGGATGTGGATGAGACAGGAAGCCACACCCATAAAATTTACAAATGGCCGCACCCACTTTTACTGGAAGAAAAAGGTGGGTAAATTAATTTACAAAATTCCTAACAGGGAGTGTCATGACGGATGCCCAAATCCACTCAAATTTTTGTGTTTTTGTGTCATGGAATGTTTAAGAGTTTTAATGCGAGAATGTACTTGTTTAGACTTCAGATATGCAGTTTGTTAGTAATGATAACGTCTATTTGAAAATTTTGTTTTAATGTTTTCGGAGATGTGAGCTCCAGGACGTCAGCAGCTGTTCAGCACTCATAAAACTGCCAAGAGCCAAAAGACTTTTATTTTGAAAGAGATTAAAATAGGGTCGTAAACAAGGAAGTTATTTTTACTTTCTTTTAAAAGTAAAAGTAAACTTTTAAAACCCAGTAAACAAATGGAAATCACCCTTAATAGATGATAGGATCTCACTTCCTCAGTAAACATTCAAACTAATGTTTTATTGTGAATATGAGAGATTGTGAATATGCAATAGTCTTCTGATCTGAAGACTATTGCAAGACTATGTGATATATATACATATACATATGCACATACATATATATAT
>JAHKKF010513962.1:0-24498 GCA_019740295.1 Labeo calbasu | reverse complement strand
TCACTGTTGTAGTCGGTCTGCTGCTACTTGCCGTGCTTAACTCCTCATTCTGCCTCTTTTGTGCTTGGCCCCGCAATTGCTGCTTGCAGCTATATTTCCTCTTATAATCAATGAAGCTGTCCATACACTGTATGATAAATAAATCTCTTACTTACATAGTTCGTACATCTGCACTTTGTTGCTTATGATGAGGGAATTTGCGTGTTCTATCTGAACAAAACTCCAGGTTTCAGCAATGACTGTTCGGAACGCTTCTGATTGGCCACTGCATTCTAAACTCAACAGAGTCGTGTGTGATTGGTTATAATGCGCAATGTAAAAATGCGTAAAAATAAAATATGATTTAACGTGAGCAGGTCTAGATTTAATAGAGCAATCGAATCTTTTAATTTCATTTTCACTAGTTTTAATGTTTGAAGTATTATATTTTTATTGAAAAACCAGGGGACCCCCCCCAACCCCCCTCAAAAAAAAAACAGGTGTAATGACCAATTATGATCGTTGTCTTAAAATTAAAATGACAGATTGCTTTAGCAATGCATTTTACTTCTATAATATAGAGAGGTAGTTCCCTCACCACAAAACTTTTTGATTGGGACATAGAAGATAAAGGTTTTTAAACTATTAGCAAGCTTTTAAGAGCTGTTACTTTTACTTGCAACAGTAGCTTACAACAACAACACCTAAACGGCTTAGGTAAATTTGGGTAACATTAACCAATAGTCTGTACTGCCGAGGTGACATCCGGAAAAAAGGTGGAAGAACAAGCAATTCTGATTAAAGATTATAAAAACAAATACATATATTTTTAGAATAACCTGCACTGATAAATCAATCAGACACAATATGACCTTGAACACTTATTGAGCAACTAAACGGGACAAGTTTCAATTTCATGTTTACTTGAAATCATCTGTCCACACAACAATCAGATAACCACCTGGTTTGGGTGCCACGGCCAAATTTCACCCTACAAAAACATTGTGTTTGAGCAAGCATGCATGTGAAAATAAGAAGCCTCAGATACTACGCTCCAACAGCTTTAAAGCTGGAGTTTGAAACTCTCATGTTCGCCTCTTTTCCCTCTGTGGTCCCTGACAGCAGCATGGAGCCTCTCGGCTGTGCCAAACAGATAAAACAGATTCCTGGAAAGCTGTGCAGCCCTCCATAAATCAGAGAGAGCAAGAGAGAGACTCTCAAAGTACAGATGCATTTTTGCCTGATAACCTGCACACACACACACACACAGTCTGAGTTCCTATAACACATCGTCAACAGCGTACAAAAACAACCACAAAACACACCCTCTCATAAAAAAAGAAAATGCACAACCTCACATTAAGCATGATTCAAACACACCCCCTCTCATAAAAAAAACTCAAAACACACAGCCATTTAAAAGCACACACTCTTTCTCAGACTGAGATGCAGATGTTGTAATAGTGCATACTGAACAGTAGGGGGCTTCTAAAACTGCATCTCAAACCTTCCACTTGTTTGCAATCACAAGAATGAATGCTAATTCAACCAACCGCTACACAACAGGAAAAAAATAAAAATAAAAAACTTCAGGGAGGAAAAAGCATTATACCTCCTTAAAATGCTGTCTGGCGATGAATGCTATTGTGAAGTGAATCTCACTACTGCAATACTCAACATGCCAGTTAAAAATGTATGTTTGTACCTGTTAATATTGAAAAACATAAGCATTTAGTATTGTCGCTTTACTTTACGCAATACACTACTGTTCGAAAGTTTGGGGTCGTAAGACTTGTTAAATGTTTATGAAAGTCTCTTGCGCTCACACCAAGGCTGCATTTATTTGATCAAAATTACAGTAAAAACAGTAAGAATGGTACAATTGTGAAATATTATTACAAACTTGAAATAACCATTTACTCTTTTAATATATTTTAATGTTTTATTTATTCCTATTATGGCAACATTGAATTTTCAGCAGCCATTCAGCATTCAGCTGAATGTCTCCAGTGTCTAATTTTGTGCTTAAGAAACATTTCTTATTACTATCAAAGTTGCAAATAGCTGTGCTGCTACATACATTTTGCTCAGGATTTTTGATGAATATAAAGTTCAAAAGAACAGCATTGATTTAAAATAAAAAAGTTATAATACACTGTCACATTTGATCAATTTAATGCATCCTTGCTGAAGAAAAATATTGATTTTTTTTTTTTAATTTCTAATCAGCAGATAAAAAGGTGAAAAAACAAACAAAAAAAAAAAACACTACATTAATTTTAATTACAGAATTATTAGTGGGTATTCACTGCACAACAGCACAAACAATTACGCAAACAGTTTCAAAAAGTCAATGCAAATACGATCATTTTGGGACCACAATAATCTGAAAAAAGTCCTACGAAATCCTTGTTCTGATTAAAACAAAGGCTATATTCAAAAAAGCATACTTTCACACTACTCTTACTATTCCTGCAGTACATAGCATGTATACTGCGCACAAATCTTCTGTATACAGAGAACAGAGCTTCTGTGCTCAGAGTGAGAAAAAAAAATGCATAAGCGAAGAGGGAAATATAAATATTTATTAAATACCTGATTCCTTCGTCGGCGATTTCCAAAATTTCGTCTGACAAGAGTTTTATAGTTCTGACTCTTCTTAGTCAAATAATAGTATAGCACACAATCAGACACACACTGCGGAGAGAGAAAACATAAATACAGCTGCATCACTTGGGCTTGGATTTGAAAAGAAAATACCATAACGCAATGAAAACACGCTGTCTGTGGGTGGGGTGGTGTCATCTGAGTCAGCTCAGCTGTTACAGTGCTTCAGAGTTCAAACATTCACTCATGAACATCCAGGAACGTTCTGGGTGTGACAGAAGTCCACCATATTTGAAGTCACAAAACAGAAAACCCACCTTTCTCTCCAGAAATGAAGCAATCAGGCCAAAGTTTTTTGGATGCTGCACAAACCTGCGTCACAGAAGAGACAAAGGTGAGATAAAAATGAAGCCCATTTACACACACTCACTTAACATGCCAAAATAGGCCACAGTTACTCACTTTTCCTTGAAGATCTCCTTCTCGTGTTCGGTCCAGACATTCATGAACTGGCGGGATTTGTAGACCTTCATCGGGTCATCCATCAGACCGTTCATATTGATGAACTTCACTCTCCGCTGTTCGGAATCGTACATCATGGGAGGAATGACGGACAACTGCCTCATCTGTTTCTCATTGTTCTGAGGGAGACAAGAAGGTGTCCAGGATGGTTCCGCAATGCTTGTTTACATTACTCTAGTCTCAGCCTCCGACGCCACACCCACAGGCCGCCCACGGTCCATTCACTGACCGTCTGATCGCAAACCACACAAAACTTGCGACTTGCGAATAATCACAAACTCTAATCAGATTACCCGACTGCAACCCAACTTCCAGGACTAGGAACAGTTTTTATGAGTCCTCCAGGAAGCAAAACTGCACTTATTCACAGGATTTCCCAAATAAATGGCATCATCTCATCTCTGAGAGTTTTACATTTATGCATTAGCAGATGCTTTTATCCAAAGTGACTCACAAAAGGGCCATTTGTCAAACAGCCAACATTACTAGATTAGAAAGCTAGCTGGAAAACAGGCAGAATGTAGTAATAAAGGCAAACTAAATATCCTAAATCAGAACTGTATACCCTGTTTTGTTTTCTTTTCTATAAAATGTGACCCTGGACCACAAAACCAGTCATAAGGGTCCATTTTTTGACATTGCGATTTAGATAAATAAGCTTTCCATTGACGTATTGTTTGTTAGGATAGGACAAGGCTCAGATACAACTATTTGAAAATCTGGAATCTGAGGGTGCAAAAAACAAAACAAAAAAAAAAAAAAAAAAAAAAAAAAACAATCAAAATACTGAGAAAATCCCCTTTAAAGTTGTTTAAATTAAGTTCTTAGAAATGCATATTGCTAATCAGACAAAGTTTTGATATATTTATGGTTGGAAATTTACAAAATATCTTCGCGGAACATGATCTTTGTTTAACATCCTAATGATTTTTTGCATAAAAGAAAAATCGATAATTTTAACCCACACATTGTATTTTTGGCTACTGCTACAGATATACCTGTGCTGCAGTTTTCAATCAAGACTGGTTTTGTGGTCCAGGGTCACAAATAATCTGTATTTATTTTTAGACCGATCACAAATCTACACACATTACTGCTAATTATTCTGTATTGTTTTGAATGAGCGTTTCTTTTAAGTCTCTCTTTTACGTAAGCCCGCCATTAAACAACACATAAAACAAAACTGTGGTTGACCTCTGTCCCCTCATTCCCTCTGCCCTGTCTAAGTGGGTGGTTCTTAATCAAAATAAGATGCAAAGTACACCAGATTTTATGCTGCATAATCTGTGCGATAATAACACGACTGCAAAGGCTGTCAGGAGATAAGAACGTCTGATGTACGGGAGAAGGCCCTTTCTGTAGTTTTCAGTGGTTTACCTCCTGCTCCGAGAGGCCGTCAATGATCTCAGATATCTCGTGTTCACTTCTTGCGATGGTGGCAGACAGGCCTGTCCCCCTCTGGCCAACCCTAAAGACAGGAAGGATGAAGCATGGTTAGAGAAAGAGTTTCTCTGTTCCTGGCTTTGTTGTCTCTGTACCATTTAACAGCGCTTTCCCAAGCAAGCTACCAGACCAGAGTCCCACCCTGTTTCTTCTCCCACAAAAAGCCTTTGAAGCAGTGGTTACAGCTATTGGCAAGATTCCCCCGGGTCTATTCATGAGCTCTAGAGCTCTGAACTTCTATGGTTTAGAGACTCTTCCAGCAACAATAGCTGCATACCCTGGCTTGTCTAAACAATCAAGCAAACAGCGCTCACTGAAGTTGGATGGTTTGATGTCAATGAACAGAACTACAGACCTGAGCCCTGCGACCTTTATGAGGGGAACAAGAAAGACTAATTTAGGGAAAAACCACAAATTGCCAGAACTAACAAGGAGGTCTAAAACGGTCATGCAGAAGGCTGAGAAGTAAAATTCTTTTTCAAAACTGGATCAGTTTGTTTAAACAATGGCTAAAACCAAATGATTTATGACATTGACTTCCGCTACTGGCTTTCAAATGTGCATTTTTTTTGAAGAATAGCAGTCAATTATGTCTAAAGTGAACAATTATAGAAGATCGGATGTGTATCAGTACATTTAATCCACGCATTCGTGTCTTAAAGGGTTAGTTCACTTACAGAATAATTTCCTGATAATTTACTCACCCCCATGTCATCCAAGATGTTCATGTCTTTCTGTCTTCGGTTGAAAAGAAATGAAGGTTTTTGAGGAAAACATTCCAGAATTTTCTCCATATAGTGGACTTCGATGGGGATCAGTGAGTTGAATGTCCAAATTGCAGTTTTTAAGCGCAGCTTTAAAGGGCTCTTCATGATCTCAGCCAAAAAATAAGGGTTATATACTTTTTAAAGTTATATACTTTTTAACCACAAATGCTCATCTTGCACTGGCTTGACTTAACGCATGACACAGACACTTCAGAAAGGTCACACTTAATGTAGGAGGAAGTACCAACCCAGAGTTTACAATCTAAATGTGCAAAGAAGGTCAAATGCCCTTTTACAAAAAAAAGGTTAAAAAACGATGTTGGACGATTTTGAAGTTAGAGGAGAAAATAAAATGTATTTTCCCTACCGTTTTGAACCAGAGTACATAGACACAGAACTAATTGCGACCTATGAATGTGACTACGTAATGCCTGAAGTCGAGTACATACATCGCAGAACTAGTGCAGGATGACCATTTGTGGTTAAAAAGTATACACATTTTTATATTTTTAGAAAATTACTGATTTGGCTATATAAGACCCTTATTCCTCAGCTGAGGTTGTGTAGAGCCCTTTGAAGCTGCACTGAAACTGCAATTTGGACCTTCAACCCATTGGCTCCACTGAAGTCCACTGTATGGAGAAAAATCCTAGAATATTTTCCTCAAAAACCTTAATTTCTTTTCGACTGAAGAAAGAAAGACATGAATATCTTGGATGACATGGGGTTGAGTAAATTATTAGTGCCGCTGGCTGTGTCCTTAATGTTAATCATACAATAAAAGAAAAAGAAAAATCACTCACGGCTCTTGACTTAATAACGTTTGTGGATTTACTACGAATCAATATATATTCGAATCAGTCTTGAACAGATTTGTTTTTAATTAGTCTCATTCACTGACTTAATCAGTCAGAGCAGTTCTTGGCATATTTACTGAAGTACATGACATTATTTCATTATTGACTTTTTAATCAAGTAAAGTGTAGTCAAAAACTGTTAAATTCAGAATTAGCTTATCACATTTCATCCTTAGGTAAAGAAGTCAAAAGCAGAAAGCAAAACTTTCAAAGTCTTATGCAATAACAAACCGGAACATCTATAAACTGGCTACTCTGCTTGATAAGATTTTGTTTTATCAGCAAAAACAGCAGCGTCTGTGTTTGTGGTGAATCAAGGTCAGTGGTATGTGAATGTTCTTCTGTTCTGCTTTAGTGGTGTTCTAGAAACAGTTCCCTGTAATTCAGGGAAGCCCTGCAACCTCTGTACTGGGAACTATCACAGATTGACCTCTGGCCCTAGCACCCACGGGATCCTCAATGCTGATTGGCCAATTAATGAGTCAGGACAGAACCCAGCGCCTCAACTGCTTACACAAGATGTGTCACGGAAAAGCAGTACGGTTAAATGTGTGTGTATGGCAGAGTGTTCATTGGGACATCATAGAAACCGGGGGGCCCGACTGACCTCTGGAAGCGTTCCTGTTGTTCACGCTGTTTGCGGATCTCAGGAAACTGCCTCTCGTAGTATTCACGTGTGCGGCTCTCCTTGGCTTTACGGCGTGGGTTGTTTTCCATTCGCTCAACTTTTTTCTCCCACTCCGTCATCAGCTCATCATACCGCTGGCAAATTTTCTGCTCCTAAAAAGGCAACAGAAACAGAAATAATGAATTTTACTGATGGGACAACAAGTATTTAAATAAACTTCTACTATTCTCAATTAATCGGTTTAATAATTAATTAAAAATTAATTCATTTAAATTAATTCTTAGAAAAACAGTCCATTTTAGTATGGAAAAAAGTACTACAAGAAGTCAATGGCTTCTGTCAACAGTTCGGTTACCATCAATCAAAAATGTCTCCTTTTGGTTTAACAGAAGAAAGAAACTCGTACAGGTTTGGTAGAACTTGAGGGTGAGCAAATGACAAATTTTTCATTTTTAGGTGAATTTTAATTTTGAAAGGATATATAGCTATTTTTGCCTATGGAAGCACGTTTCCACCACTGAATAAATTTTTTTTATCTAATAATTCTGACATTTTTCTTGAGTTTACATCTCACAATTCTGAATTGTTTCTCAGAATTGGGTGAAATAAACTTGCAAATGTTTATAAAGTTATGAAGTTTTTGCCAGATAAAAACTTCCAATTATGACTTTATAACTTGAAAATCCAAGTTTGCATCTCGCAATTCTGACTTTTTCTCTTGCAAATGCAAAATTATATATCGCAATTCTGACTTTTTACTTACAATTGCTAGTTTATATCTCACAATTCAGACTTTTTTTTTTCAGAATTGAGATATAATCTCGCAGTCGCGAGTTATAAAGTCCAATTCTGAAGTGAAAATACACTATGTTCTGAGAATTGCAAATTTATCTCTCACAAGTCAGAATTGTGTGATAGGAACTTGCAATTGCATGTTATAAAGTCAAAATTGAGATATAAACTCGCAATCCTGAGAAAAAAAGTCAGAATTGAGAGTTTATATCGCAATTCTGACTTCATAACTCGCAATTGCAAGTTCCTACCACACAATTCTGACTTCATTTCACAGAATTGTCAGTTTATCTCTCACAATTCTGTCTTTATAACTCATCATTGAGTTTATATCTTACAATTCTAAGAAAAAAGTCAGAACTGTAAGATGTAAACTTGTAATTGTGAGAAAAAGTCAGGATTGTGAGATAAAAAGTTCACATTTTTAAAAATTCAATTAAATTCAAACTGCCCTTAATTTCCTTCTATTAACTTGAATACATCTTGTAATATCTTTGTATTCTCTGTAATGTTCTTAGCCTGCAGTGTGACACATAAACCTAAAAGGACAGAGAGAACGAGACAGAGGAGGATAAAGAGAGCCAAACACAGGGAGAGAGAGTGAGCGAGAACAAAGAGGTTCAACAAGTGGCGTCTCAATCAAGACCTGCACAGAGAGACAAGAGACTTGTGTCTGTACTACGGTACACACAGAACAAAAAACGGCTTGTTTTTCCTCTCTCTGAACAGTTAACCTTCCTCTTGGCTTTTGGCCATGTCACCACTCTGACTGTTCTCGGTCCAGCAGGTCTAACCGACCCAGTCTACTAACAAGCGATTGCACTGAACTATACCCTTCCTGAGAACAAACCTATTTAAAAAAAAAAAAAAAAAAGAAAAAAACAGCAATCATAATGCTTCCTTGTGGCTAGAGCAGCTTATTTTTAGAACAGACTTAAAGAAAACATTACCATTTAACAGTCCTGAACCACAAAAGACAAAGAAAGAGAGGACAAGCAGAAAGACACACACAGAGAAAATAGGTCAATCTTCATAACCATGGGTGATCTATAAGAGGTCCCTAAACAGCTGGACACAATGTTGACAAGACACTGCACAGTCTATAAAAAGATGAAATTGTGACAGGACACAATTACAGCCTTTCAGAAGACATAAAATATTTCATATATAGTTATGTGGAGCAGAATTTCTACCCAGCATGACGCCACACAAAAACAAATGACAAAATGTCTCGTTCGAGTGTAAATCTTGTGTCTTTACTGCATCATGTGTTTAGGTTACAGATTTAGAGGCATCGTAACTGTGAAAGAGATGACCTTTAAACTCTTCTGACAATGTAAGTCCAGACAAACATGACAAACTATAAATCATAAGCAAAAAACGGACGGATATGCAAATGAGGGCATGTCCAATAAGCTATAGAGATCAATATAGAGCTCCTTGTGCAAATGAAATGACTATGGTTACTGTTCCCACAATGTATCAGTGTTATCCGTTACTTATTTATCTTATTTTTAATTAGTCATAAAGTAGCATCTCCATCTAGCTTTATAAATATTTCCCCCACACATCCACTTATAAAATTCTCTACCTGTAAGCACAAACTAAACATGATCATGAAGTGCACACAAGTGGATGTGTTTGTGTAAACAAAGACCATTTATGATGCACAGTCTGCAAGCAAACTTAAAATGGTGTGAAAATGCACCAGGAAGTTTGTGTTAATTCCATTCTTGATTTTTTTTCCCACAAATATTGTAGTTTACTTGTAACTTCAGTCACCTTACCTGATGGAGGAGCACTTGCATGCACTGACACGGCACATAGGGGAAGGAGACACTTACCCTCTGTTTGCGTGCATGATTCCTCCTCTTGAAAAACAGAATCAGCTTCTTCCTCATCATCTGATTCCTGCAGCAAAAAAAACAATGTGTTTACATTCCCTCTCAGGGAAAAAGGAGCAAACACTGCACACTGAACAAGATTTCTCTGCTGATACATAACCTGCCCACAGACAAGCATGGTGAATCACGGCCTCTTGCTGAGTCCTGCCAACTCCATCAAAAGAGCTGAATCCCTCTCTAGTCTCTACTTTCAAAAAATGCCTCAAGATGCAATTCTTCCAGGAGCCCTTGACTCACAACTGTTCGTGCGCTTACTCTTTTATTCTTTAAAAACCTTCTCTATGCATTTTTTTGTCTCATCTCTAACTCTTTGAGGACACGTACTTTCGCATCTCTCTGAGTAATTCCTGCAGCACTTCTCCTGTTACCGTCTTCCTAGCTTGACTCACTTTTGTTGCTTTGGATAAAAGCACCTGATAAATGAATGAATATTAATGACTCCTACTGGAGGTTTGATATCATATTATAATCACAGAAATAAGCTGAGCAGAACAGTTTATGTCAGACTGCATTGTTTTTAATCTACTGTTTAAAAATCTGGGGTCGGTAAAATGTTTAAATGTTTCTAAAATAACTCTCTTATTATTGCCAAGTCTGTATTTATTTGATTCAAAAATACAGAAAAATATCATTTAAAATAACATTGCTATTTTAATATATTTTAAAATGTTGATTTTTTTCTGTGATGTCAAAGCTACATTTTCAGCATCATTACTCCAGTCTTCAGTGTCACATGATCCTTCAGAAATCATTTTAATATACTGATTTGGTGCTCAAGAAACCTCTGTTATTAACAGAAATCTTTTCCAACATTATAAATGTCTTTAGTCATTTTTGATTAATGTATACTTGAAAAAATATATATATATATTCATTTAAAAAAAAAAAATCTTATTAAGCCAAACATTTTTGAATGGTAGTCTATGACAGTACAGTTTTCTGCTGATTCATGATAATTAAGGGCTTTCCTCTTTACATAAACACCTCCTCTGCATGGAAGACTGTATGAGTCGACCGGACGTGCACACAGACAGACATTGTCCGACCTTGACCTGTCTACATACACACAGCAGTTTCACTTTAACCAACCTACACGGATAGACTTTCCATTAGTGATAACCACACACATACATAGACACAGAAGGATCAGTCAGACACTTGCTTCTGTCTGTCTGCTGCGAAATCAGTAGAGACCATTATTGTGCCCACATTAAGGCCTGCATGACTACTCATGTTTCCTAATCAACAAGTCGTTAGTTGGCGAGTTATTATTTGTCTCATGTAAATGACTCAGCACACAACTGTCTGTTGGCTGCTTGAAAGTGTCTGACAGCCAAGATGATGTGGGTGAGAAGCGAAAAGCTTACATATAAGCCCCTCTAGGTTCATGCTGCCGTCTAAAAAAAAAAAAAAAGTCCCACTCACTGATAGTTTGCAACAGCCTCTAAAAGAACTGCCTTGTTTTCCGAAACTCCCCACTGTGTTTAACTTATATCATGCTTTGCAAAGGGTAGTTTTACTTTTTTCTGCCCACATAAGGGCAAGTCTTTTTGCCTGTTACATTTTACGGTAACACTTTACAATAAGGTTCCATTAGTTAATGTATTGACTAACATGAATGATCTATGAGTAACACATTTATTACATTAATTATTAATCTTTGTTAATGTCAGGTAATTAAATACAGCTGTTCATTGTTAGCTCATGTTATTTTACAGTGCATCAACTAATGTAAACAAGCACGACTTTTGATTTTAATAATGTGTTAGTAAATGCATAGTAAACAACTAAGATTAATAAATGCTGTAGAAGTACTGTTCATTCTTAGTTCATGTTAACTAAAGCAGTTAACTAATGTTAACTAATAAACCTTATTGTACAGTGTCACCCATTTTACTATAGAAAGACAGTGACGTGCAAATATACTGATATTGATAACCATAGAAAAGAAATAAGAAATAATTCAGCGCCAGGTTGACGCATTAAATATAGAAGACGGCAGTCTTGCACCTTGCAGGAGAAGTTCACTTACAGAACCAAGTCAAGCTGACGAGTGAGGTGAGAAAGACAAGTTGGCGAAAGATTTAGTTTCGAAACGGAATACAAACGTGCCTGCTTTGGAAAGCCTTTTAACTTTTGCTGTTTATCTAATATAACTTTGGAAGCTTTTTTTAACATTTGTTTGGTTCCACCGTGTTTGCTGATTTTCAGTGTTTTATATTTAAACTTTGTGTAAGTTATTTCTTATTTTATATTAGGCCTATAGCATGGTGTATTTGTATTCATTTTGTTAATAAATTAAACATTCTATGTTTAATATAAGTGAGTTTGTTGTACTGTTTTGTTGTTGTCAATTCAATCAATTGACGCCAAGTTGCCGCTAATTCAAAAGTGAAAGTAAACTGCGCACAGGCACTTAACAGCTATTTAAAAGCTAATAAAAGCGAGAAAAAGAGGGAAATCACTAACGAACTACCTCACAACCACAACCTGCCTTGTTGAGCACAGCTGCACTGAGAACATTATATTTCACACACTTTAAGCTCTTTTATTTTCCAAATGTAATAGGATTATTCCAATGAATCGCACTGTAATGCACACCGATTCGAAAGCCTCATACCGAATGGTTCAATACAAATACGTGTATTGTTACACCCCTAGTTTTTAGGGATTTTTAAGGACTATTTTAACAGAAAAAGTAAAAAAACAAACACTTCTTATACCGGCTAACAACCAGTAAAGACATATTGTGCTTCCCTAGAAAAAAAAAAACCCAGGGACAACTGAAGACACATGATTAACAACTAGTCAACACAGACCTAACTGTCTAAACTGTACAGTCCACTTCCCACACAGCTGATTTGTCCTGTCAAAATCACTATTAGAATTATTTTCTGTTAGCTTACAGAGAGCAGATACTCACGTCTTTATGTTGTCATGGTAGACCTTAGTATCAGAGGGCTGGTTGTACAGAGGCTGTGGGGCAGAGAGGTAACGGCTGCAGATTAGCTCGATGAGCAAACTCGCACAATCTATTGCATCAGAAAACAATTTCACGCTGTACTCACCAGCTCCACTTTAGGCCCCAATCCTTCCAGTATTTTATGGGCTTCTTCTGCTTTTTTCTGTGACATAAGAGACAGAATGTTGGTAAATGAGACAGATGTATGTCCTTGTGGTTAGACAGTCTGCCTGCTGACACACCACACTGAACTGTATACTCATTTGTTGATTTCTAGCTTTGATAGAGACAGAATGTGTGAGGCTGTGCGTGTTTCAACAGCAGAAACACAAATTGTTTAAGCTGACAAACAATTTATCACTTGTTTGGAAAACATTTTCTCCTCCAGGGTGAAAGGGAGTAAAAATAAACAGGCCAAAAAATCACCATTTCCTGAGCTGCAATGTTCTGTCTGGGAAACGCCTCTATTACACAATCCCACAATTCTTTAGTCTCAAATCTACAATCTGTTTTTGTAACAGTTGCAAGCATTTACCAAATATATGTGTTGACTGTGTGTGTAACTGCTTCTTGATGGAAGCAGGAAGTTGAGTGATGTTCTCAGACCAGACCGGGTGCTATAATTTTTGCCTCACTTCCTCCATCTGTACATCTGTACTTCTTACTCGCTTTACCTCTTAGTCTCATCTATTAATGTGCTCAGTTAACTTTCCTTCCAAACCGAGCAAACAAAACTCAACATATGCACATAATTACTAAATTTAAGTGTCTAGAGAACAAACAGACACAATTTAAATTTTTCAAGAGAGCAAAAAATAAAGTGAAATTGCATTCAGAAGACATCAGGTCTTGGCTGATCAGACGACAATAAACAGAGAGAAATACAAAAAGCTTTCAGCATATCAAAAGGCAGCATTTAAAGACCCAATTATGAAAATTATTTAAGACCAAGCTTTATGCTTTGAAGTTCGTATTTTGCCTTGCTTCATTATTTAAGGCCATATGCTCTTAGATAGACACATCACAGTCTGTCAACAACAAAATGTCAAAAAACCTCCTAACAGAGTTTAATTAGTCATTGATTATCTTCTCCCAGAGGTGCTACCAGGAAAGCATTTGCTCACTGCAAACAGTCCAAGCACACTTTAACAACTATTACACATTATCTGTAAAGAGCACAATTTGCTAGGCTTCTAAGTGCAAGAGAAAGACATCACGTATTAATGTGTTCATACCCGGTTCTCATCATAAATGATCTGGACGATGCTACGATGTTTGTGTTCCACAGGGGGCGGCGTCACTGGCTTTTCTGGCTCTACCGGCTTTGCTGCCTCCTCCTCCAGTTGTTGCTAAGAGAGAACAAACATGACAATATACCTTAAACCTGAAGCTTTAAACAAGCATATAAACACAGACACGTACAATAACAATAACAACAACAACAATAATAATCAACATTTTCTGAACATGAAAGCATGAAGATGTTCAGTCATGTTGGTTTTTCCAAATGCATGTTGTTAGTAGCGAGGCATTTATAAGCTGTTTGTGCATAAGATCTGTAAAGTTGTAAAGATTAAAGTCCCAAACCAAAAGAGACATTCTTTATAAATTAAGACTCAACCACGCCTTTCTAAAACTGCTCATTCAAACACGCCCCCACATGTCTACGTCATGGTGTGGGTAGATTTGCATAGCACCACCCAAATGTATACGCAAAGAAAGAAGGCTTAACTTTTATTCTGGCTGTATTATTGTTGCAGCCGCTACCATGGTGTGGAGACACTGTGTGCTTCGTTGCGAAAGTACTTTGTATGGTCTTCCAAATGAGTACACAACTAGAAATCAGCGGTTAAACACTGTTCCAGAACAGTAAAATTATATTCGAGTGCATGCAGCACATTTTACGAAGGACTGTTTCCTGAACCTGGGAGAATAGCCTACAATGCCGGCTGTGCATAAAGGCTGTGTCTATATTAAGTGAGGCAATTCCAACTTTGCAAGGACAGTCTGGACCTTCTGACTCACAGCCTGTAAGTACATTTTCTTATTTAAAGAATTTGCTGCTGGCTATTCAAATGCAAGTTGAGCAGTGTAGAGTAGTGCTTGTTTGTCGTTTCTACGATTACAAATGCAGACATGGTGTTATGTTTACGCAGAGCAGTGCAACGTCGCAACACATTAAAAAGACATGAGTCATTATAATCAGTACTTACTGGACGCAACAAATACCTTATTTATAATGAGTTTTGTTGTTTTTGTCACGTCGAGCCGGGAAACGGCATCATAACATGGTAAGGGGTCAAATTATTTTTCTTTTGCTGTCGCTTCGAGTACTGTGTGTGTATCATCAGGTTTTTGCATAGTTTAGAGTGACAAATCATACCAGCGTACTTTGAGGTCAAAATCTGTACCTGCTACGCAAAATGCGTACAGGTTGGCAGGTCTGCTCTCTTGTTTAGCATACAAACTGAAGCATCATTCACGTCTTTAGCAGAAATGGTGTGGGATGCGGCAAAGTTAAATGCCTAAGTGTGAGCAACAATTATAGCGATACTTGCCTCTGCAAGCACCACTAATCATAGGGATGAATGGCTACAACAGACACAATAAAACCTTCTCACAGATATCAAAGTGATGTGCAGAGGTGTTATATTACATTCGGATACATTCTCAACAACTTTCCCCTGTGAATTTCCTTCTAAAACTGCAGTGCGTAATTAAAGTGCGGCTGGAGTGAGACTTACTTCATCTCCTATACAGGAGTGAACAAACAGGTAAAAGAAAGATTATGTGAATGATGAGTGAGAAAAAGTAAAATGTGATAAAAAGCCTTTGACTTGCAGTCTTAATAAAGAGAGTTTGTTGTTCGTTTGTCACGTTTCCACCATCATGCCAGAACAGAAGGAAAGTACCTTCAACCAGTATGCTAGTATCTCTACAATCAGATATAAAAAAAAAATTAAGATAGAGTGAGGTATGAATGCGAACACACTTGCAGCTGATTTGGCACTGCCGTCAAAGAGCAAGAATAGCTGGCAAAGAAAGGGTGTTGTGACAGAGGGGCAACATTTCCCTTAAGGCTTATTAATAAATACTGAGCCAAAACGCTATCTGCTGCTAGCAGCGAGCACTAGAGTAAAATAGTTTTCCTGTGACATGGGGCTGAACCCTGGGACGTGCAGGAAGAGAGTGAGAAGGTCAGTTTTGGTTGTGATTTAAACAAACAAATCTTGTCATCACACAACTAATGACTGAAACTGTCATAAGCTCTTTATTTACAACATGAACAATAGCTTAGAACTTAAAACAAGCAGTGTTTAAGTCTCTCTCTTATGCATCTGTGTTTAGTCAGACTACACACCTGTTTCTTTTTCAGTTTGAAAATCTGCTGCTCGACCTTGGCAATCTCACGGTCAACGCGGTCCATGCTCTGAATCAACTCCTCCTTGGAGAGTTTGGAGGGTGATGTGTCTGCATCCTCACCCACCTGTGGAACTCCACCTGGGGAAGAGGCCTCCACCTTCACACTAAACTGGGTTTCCTGTCCCAGAAAACAAGGGAAAAAACAGTGAGCACAAGAATAAGTACAAGCCTTCAAACAACCCAAAAAAATGAACTAAATACCAGCACACACACATGCGCACACACTCTTCTTACCTTCTTGACCTCTCCAATGGTCCTGATACTGTCCTGCATGGTTTGTGGAGGGGGCAGTACAATGCCAGTGGGCTGAGCTCTTGTAAAGTGACTTTCCGATACGTTCTCGATGCGGGGACGCTTGGCCTCGAGAGCCTCCTGCTCCTGCTGAGCTGAGACCGCATGGAACTGTTGCTCATAACCATGTCTGCGCTCCGGCGGCCTGGAGAAGACGAAAGAGATACTTACAATTACAAAATATGTTTGAAGCACCAAACAATATTACTGACAACAACACAAAACGGATTTATTTTTAAATTAAATTCGAATACAATTAATTGATCTACAATTATTTTTGAAACGAAACATTATGTACTTAATATTCCAATCACATATTGTCATTACACTGTTTCCAAACAACAAATTCAAAAGAATCATATGATGGGCTTATATCTGAATTTAGTGGACTGGGAGGGAAAAAACATGTTAATGTGATATTATTGGTTAATTGCTTTATTCGGCTCTTACATTTAAGAAAGAAAATATGGTCATTTTTAATCACACATCATCTTTAAATCGGCCAGAAATAAAATTAGCGGCATAGCATTATGTCTTAAGTGAGTAGGGGCGGTTGTGTCACCTCTCGGTCCCAGGGTGAAATTCAGATAGCAAGGAAGGCCTGCGGCGCTGCTGGTCCTGCAGGCCGGTACGGTAGTCGGGTACTGGGAACTCCTAAACAAACATAGACACACACATCAGATAGGAAGCCCTGGGCAAAACAAAAACTCATGGACCTCAAGGATGAGGGCTCAAAAGCCTCATGTGAGCAGAAAGACAAAGAGTGTGTATGTATGTGAAAGACAACGAAAGGGATAAAAAAAAAAAAAAAAAAAAGAAGAGCACGTTATGACAAGACCGCCTCCCCATACAGTCAAGAACACGGCAGCATACACTCACCTCCAGTAAAACACACACACACACACACATATATCTCTCTGCTCCTTCAGAAATGTATAAGTCTAGTAGAACATGCTATTATAAAACATATACAGCTGTCTATATATATATATATATATATATATATATATATGTATGTATAACATATGATTTAGGTAAGCAGCATTGCACGATGTTTCCCCAATATCAACATGATTGCAATGTGACACTGATTTTATACAATAGTAGATCAATAAACAAGAATTTAAAATCAACTGACTTACATTTTAGACACAATATTGACTGCTTTTGCTCAATTTCGCTGAAGAAAATAGTTTCAAAGCCACAGCAGAACTGCTGCATGTCTTCGAGCAACACAACAGTGTTTTGTTACTGAATGAATCCACGTTTTTTTTAACAAATCAAGTGAGTCAATGATTCAGAAATCCATTCATAAAAGACAGTTACTTGCCTCGTTTCTGAATGAATCCGCCATTTGAACGAATCGGTTGAATGAATTACTAAATAACTTGCAGTCATTTGCCACCTACTGGTGGTTTGGTTTCATATTTAAAAGTATCATTGCATTTTTCCATTGCATTTCTTATGTGCATGTTTAAAAAATATTTAAAACATTATATCTGTTACTTAGTCCAGACTGGGGGAATTGTAACATTTAATACATTTTCATTATGTAAATAATTTTTTTTGCATTGGTTTTTGGTTTGCATATGCTGTCAGTTCTAGTTGTTAGACAATCGGAATCGGCAGGTCAACTTAGAAAAAAATTGGAAATCAGAGTAGGCCAAGAAAATTGCATTCGGTGCAACACCAAATTTTTTCCATTATTAATGTGGTAATAAGTGTTATAACATGAGAACTATTCAGTGCAAATTTACATTGAACGACTAGTTTGTCTTAAGAAATTCCTGTATAAATTAGGCTGGCTATGGTCACGTATATGGACGTGGCCAATTGTACACTTTTCAAATAGATTTCTCAACCATACAGTACCATTCAAAAGTTTGGGCCCTGTAACGTTCTTTAAAAATAAGTCTCTTATGCTAACCAAGACTGTATTTATTTGACCAAGAATACAATTAAAACAGTACTATTGTGAAATACTATCACACCTTAAAATATTACAGTTATTACAGCGGTTTTCTATTTTAATATATTAATTTAGTCTTTTGATTGCAAAGCTAAATTTTCAGCAACCATTACTCCAGTCTTCAGTTTCATATGATTCTAATATGCTGATTTGGTGCCCACAATTTTTTGCTTCTCATTATCACTATCAAACAGCCTTGCTGCTTAATATTTTAATAGAAACAATTTAATGCATCCTTCCTGAATAAAAGTACATATTTTTTTTAAAAACTGACTGAAGTTAAGCAAGGTCTTCAAATGAATAAATAACAGATACTCATTTAAAAAAATGTTAATAGCTTTTGTGTTAGTGCTTAAGGTTGTAATGCTAAAACTCTCTCAGAAAAGTTACTTCACTAAATTAGTCCCCTTTAATCCACCTTATTTTTAACATGAGTGCGAGCACAGCCAACTTGCAAGGCTTTCAGCTTCCAGTTATTACAGCTGTAAAAACAGTCTGTTATGCAGTTTGATAATGCAAATTGGCATGTTATATTATTTTAAAGTATTATTGCAATCATAAATGCATCTGTAGAGCAAATAGTTTTATCGTTTACAGCACTTTGTTATTCTTCTAGTTATTTACCTATAATGCAAAAATGTTGGAAAAGTTGGATTCAATGGACCTACTTTTTTTTTTTTAAAAATATCTAGATAAATTAGATGACCCCACTAATAGATTAGTCCTTTGTAAATTACAATCAATCATCCTGACCTATCCTTAGTCACAAACCAAGGATAAAGGAGTAGTGAGTTAAAAGCAGTCATAATAGTAACTCTCTGTAATTATAGTCATTATTAATGATACTGCTGTGCACCGCTCCTACAATTAAGACAATGAACAGCAACTAAATATTAGCACATCTTCCTAAAAAAAAAAAAAATCAGCTAATTGTTGTCTGTCTTATTCATGATGACCTATGTTGATTTTTAGGTCTGTTCAGCTAATGGAAAAAACTCAATTTCCAAATGAGTATTGAGTATTGTAGTGAGGTGTCATTTACACGTTGTCAAAATAAATTAAAAACATGCCCAGAGTTTCGTGTTATAAAATGAATAGCGAGGCACGGTTTTGCACGGCTGAATGGTGACAACGCGATCACAGTTGTCTGAGTTGGCTGCGGTACAGCAGGATTACTGCAAGATCTGCTGGTATGAGGTCACCTCACTGAAATAGACGGACATCAGATTTCCTCTAGAAGCCACTCACACTCACGGCCATCTGTGTTAGAGATGCTTCTAAACTGCTAACAACCCCAGAACAAACATGGCCATGTCCATGTCTGCAAACAGGAAATGTGTAAATAATTGAGTAATGTGAATTAAAACGAGAAAAAGTGCAGAGAAGAGAGAGAACAGCTGGGGTCTGTTTATTTCTGCTTCTCTAGCTCTAAGGAATGTACTACAGTGATAACCGATTTGATTTATAACTCTGAGGCCATTTCTGGCCTCCTTTCATCTGAGACAGAAGGGATGTTGAGGAGAAAATAAGCACATAGGGGCATTCAAACATACGATTTGTAGCGTCATTCATTTTCAAAAGAGAGCTGGCGATTTCCAGAGACATGAGCAGCAGAAATAACTGCCAATGCATTTATCTAAATGCCGATTAGCAGCAAAAAGATGCGACCACTACCAAGAGGTGTGAAGACACTGGTGCAAACTTGCTCAGAATCTCCTGAGAGATACTATTGTTAAGTGTAAAAGACAAAGGATAAGCTAATGTAAAAACCACTGTTCTACAGCTTACTGGTGCCATGAACAGACTTTACAGTCTACTAAATCAAGCCAAAACAATTTCTTTGGCTAAAATAACTTTTATGAGTACTATATATATTGAGTGCCTGATAAAAAACCTACAAAATCCTTGATAATGTCATCTTATTAAATTCATTAATGCCTTTTAATTAGGGCTGTGCCAGTTAGTGTGACATTGGCGGTGGTGCAGTGCCTCATCGGTGAAACGGCAATACATTTTTTTCAACATAATTATTTGGACACAAGTGAAGTAAAAGCATTGTTTACTAAAGAAATAATTGGTTAGCAGCCAAATGTTACATCGCCACCATGGAAACAATTGGATTCATTTGGAATGAGAAAGGTACGTGAGGCCATAATTTTAAATTAAGCTATATGCAGCTTTGTGTCCTGTTTTGCAGACTGGTCAGTCAAATTGTGACAGAAAGATTTTTTTTATTTGGTAAATGCCAGCCAACGCAAGTGATGTGTTCACAAACTAGGTATTACTACTCACAAATATTTTAATATTTATTACTAGTTATAAATATTTTAACTCACATTTTTTAGTTTTTATCTCGTCACATTCAATTTTATCACAGTTTGTGCTTGTTAGACAAGGAAATACACATCAAGTTTATTTATACAATACAACAGCGTTTTAGTGCCACACAAAAAAAAAAAAAATTCAAAGATTGAGAGAAAAAAAAAAAAAAAAAAAAAAAAAAATCGAAATATTAGGAGAATAATGTCAAAATATTACAAGAATAAAGCCGAAATATTNTACAACAGCGTTTTAGTGCCACACAAAAAAAAAAAAAATTCAAAGATTGAGAGAAAAAAAAAAAAAAAAAAAAAAAAAAAAATCGAAATATTAGGAGAATAATGTCAAAATATTACAAGAATAAAGCCGAAATATTACAAGAATAAAGTCAAAATAACGAGAAGTACCCAAAGCACAAAGCTTATTGCTATTATTGGGTAGCTGGTGCACTACAAATAGGCCTAATGAATGCAATCAAAGACGTGAAATATTATTTCCAAGCACACTGTTCCTGCGAGTATAACACATGGTATGATTTCTGCTAATAATCCCACATATAAATTAATAAATTCCAGTGGTCTGACAACTTCTCCCAGTGCTCCCTATCCGGGCCATTGGCATGCGCAGGCTATACTCTCAAAATATTATAACTTTAATTGCTACGATTTAATTCTCAAAACATTTAGACTTTATTCTAATAATTTTTGATTTGTTTTTTCTTTTTTTTAACGTGGTATTAAAACGTACGTTGTAGTACAAAACCCTGGACATGACATGTAAAAAAGGAAAAATATTTCTTTTTTCCTTTAGTTTAGTTAAACTGTGGCCAAGTTGTACTAATTCATTACTTAGTTTTGTTTTAACAAGGGAACAAATGAATGAAATGTGGCAATAAATCAAAGAGCCATAGGAATTAATTTACAAGTTGTGGGAACTAATTACTATGTATATTTTTCTGCATATCACGTGCGGGTCTCTACAGTGTAATACATTTACATGCCGTTCATTCAGTTTCACTTTCTCCAGCAGCACAACTTTCAATATAAATGTCCTGCTTGTGCAGAAGATACAATTAGCTTTTCTGTCCATTTAAAAAAAAGTTTCAATTGGAATATCAGGAGAAAATCTGAAGATATGACACAAGAAATGGGCTTTGTGCCTGACAGCCCTCTTAAAAGTGGGGTATATGAAGAAATATTTATCATTGTGAGGAAACAAACTTAACTTAGATGCTAAATTTCTAATGTTTTCATGTTAATACATTGTAATGCACTTTTAAAGTTTTAATCTTATTAAAAGCATATTTTGAACATTGTGAATACATTACATGAATATAGTCATGTAGTGTGTATTCCAATCCAAACTTCAGGTTTGGCAATCAAATTCTAGCTTAGCCTATACCTTGCATAAATGTTAAATTATTTTATACTACTGTTATATTATATTTGTCTGATAAGGAATTACAGACAGCTATTACGTGGGATCAGATCCAACTCAACAGGTGGGCTGAATTTCTTATGACATCAAAAATACATCCCATTTCAAGTCAGACTTTCAAAAGTTGTGGGGCCATTAATAACTCAAGATCATCCAGCAATAGAAATGCTTACTACAAATAATATTACATGCACTCTAGCATTAAGACCTCTGTACGTGTGAACGCCCCATGACACAGTACTCGCTATACAGAGGTGAACAATTAAGTGGGTTGGTCTGGCTGTTAGGAGAAAGAAGGTGAACTGTAATGAACCAAGTAATTAACCTTTTTGTCACATCTATCTCAATGTTAGAGCTGAAACAGCACATCTGCATTTCTAAAACTAATGTGGGTTTAAAACACATGGGTTGTTGGTATAACATCCTACTCCAGGTATTGACATTTCAGGCTAAACAGAGGATGTACAAACCCCATTACGCCTGTTTCCTGTTTATAAACTTTACGAAAAACCTCTCTCAATAAACTAAGGATGTGTAATGGCTGTTTGCTGCAGTATATTAGGACTGCTCTATTACAGAGAATAGATTGTTCAAATCTAGTGGTTCAGGATGAACAAGTTCAAAGTGTGATTGCCCCATTTGCTGTTATAGTTCTCCTTCAGCACCATTCTTGTTATGTGGTTTGATGGCAGCGTAATGTGCAGTGAAGGTGAGGTTGTGTATGCTACTAACCGGAGGGTGTCGTGAGGAGCTGAAGGTGTACTGCACTGAGTGAGGTGGGTAACGGCTCTGCTCGCTGCTGAAGGACCCCTGGCTGGGGGGAAAGCCTGAACTAGACATGCTGCAGCTGTCTGGTGGGGTGCTGGAGGCTCAGATGGGCCTGGAGCACTGCTACTCAATCATGGGCTCAACGTCGGCATGATTGTGCTGCCAAACCACCTGTGGGAGAGAGCGAGAGAGAGAGAGCGAGAGAGAGAAAGAGAAGAAAACATCAGAACATTTCAAGAGCCAAGAATTCTGAATGAGTCTTGGGTACAAACTCTTTCCATGACCAAGCAAGTTTTTAAAGGTCTCAGATCACAATGTGCGACCAATTGGCAGCCATTGCTATTGACGAAACATGTTTTGTTTCACAGGATTGCTATGCAAATGTTCTGCTTGGTTTTCCAGAAGTAGTTCTGGCTTTCTAAAACTAACAAAAGGCGTCTCAATTCTTATCAAGCCCAAGAGATTTCTAATGATGTCAATATGTTGACACAAAGCACATTAAAGAAATGACTGCATGTGGCATCTGTCTTTTCAAGAAAGACTCAATGCTTAACGGTTTTGCCTTTCTGCGGTAGATTTTATAACATACTTCACAACTCAAGGAACATGTCACCATACCAAAATTTCAGTACATTCACAGCAATATTTAATAGCAACTAGGGCCCTATGACTTCTGCAATGCGGAAAACACGGATGGAATCACGGAATAGTCATTAAAATGAAATTTACTGTAACGCGGAATGCCTCAAATTTGCCAAATTTTGGACGAATACATCAAAAGTAGGTCAGCACGCTTAAATCAAAACACGATATGGACTAGTGTCTGTGAAACTGCACATTGAGCTGCGCACACACACATACTGAAGCGTGCATAAAGCTTGTGTTTTTAGCCTCTGTCACCTCTATGAGAACATGAACACAAACATAATCTCTAGAACTGCTCTGAGAGTCACATGAGCATTTGACCATTTCTTTTGAGAAAAACTACCGTCGTATCATATAAAAAAAGAAAAATAAAGGTCTTCACAGCAACCCATCAAAATAAAAGTTGGGTTTAACTTAAAAAAATTGTGACAGGAATATATTACTTAATGTACTACTACCACTACCAAAAAAAAAAAAAAATTATTAAAATGTAATGAAACCATTAAAGTGGAACACAGAAATTGATGGAAAAATGGTCAAAATAATTTGAGAATTAAAAAAACAAAACAAAAAAAAAAACAACAACACATTTAAGGGTTAAAAACCCCACATTTAACCCCACATATAAGGCCTTAAAACGCATTTCATAAAGACTTAAAATGTAATTGTTTTTAAACTTTTAATAAATTACTGTTAAATTGTGTAAGTTTCATTGTTTTAATTAATTAGACGTTATTAATGTTTTTCATTTAACCATTATAACAGACTGTAGAAAAATGGAAAGTTGGACAAAATGTGGGTTGAATAAAATGGATTTCAAAGGGCCCTAAGAAACTAATATACTGAACACACTACTTAAATTATTTATAAAAGTTAAATGCTCTTATTTTACTACTATAAACCATATGCCATTCCAAACCTGTATGACTGACTTTCTTCTAGTATTGCACTGAAATTTTAAAAATGACCATTTCCCGCTAACATTTGAGAGGTGTTGAGTGGATTCTTAAACACCACTGATTGGCCATTGTGTTCACGCGCTCAACAGACATGACTGTGATTGGCTACAATGATCGTCACTTCACGCTCTTCGCTAAGCGCTCACACAGAAGCACACGAGAGCATTTGAAAGCCGCGTCTATCAGCGGATCCCTAATATTTCTGCACATAGATGGGTCCGCTGAT
>JAHKKF010513961.1:0-28139 GCA_019740295.1 Labeo calbasu | reverse complement strand
CTGTTTAAAAGATGTTCTGATGCAGGACAGCATCGTATAGTCCCCATATTCAGTTTTGATTTTTATTAAATCATTCAACTGTTCTCTTATTTCAGTTAAAATTATACTTAGAAATCTTCTATTGATCTCTCACTACGTGTAATCCACGTTGTGAGATTTAAGTCACTCTAAAACTTTTTATCGTGTAACTTATATTTAGGCCACTTTGCCATCGCAATCACTCAAATAAAATGAATGAATGAATATATAGCTGCACATTCAAAATCTTGCCCTTTATAGCGCCAAAACCCCGTCACCCATGAGTCATCACATCTCACCAACATAAAATATGGTAAATTGATTGAAAGGTCTCTGTTAAATGATGTTGATGACTGCACAACACATTTTTTTACTGTGATACTTTGAGCTCGAACATATTAAAATAACATGACTAAAGATAAAAGCAAAGAAAAAAGCAGCTGATTGGGCGGATTTTAATTGTTTTAAAGCAGCCCAAATTTTGTCTACCCGCCCAATGCGTTATTCTCAGGTCCAAGCCGATCAAAAGAAGCCCAACCCGCCCAATCTGGCAACACTGCTCAACAATAAGGATAAATAAAAAAAATAAAAATAAATCTCCACATGAATAGATGCAACTATTATAACAAATTAAACAGATAAAATGGATGTAAATAAAAATGAGAATGAAGAAAATAAATACTAAATGAAAAACATATCTAAAAAAATACTGAAAGATTAGATTATTTTAAAGATTATTTTAAAATAATCTTCCATAATCTCTCTAAAAGCCAAACCATTTTGCTGTGGGATAAGTAAAAGTGTTTACAGGGGAAGTAAACCTGAACGAATGACCAGACTGGACATGACATAAAACAAAATAAAACAATAAAATGAAACAAAATAAAACAAAACATAATAAAACAAAATGAAACAAAACAGAACAAAATAAAACAAAACAAAATAAAATGAATTACAATAAAACCTTAGTAAATTAAGTAAACCTGAACGACTGACCAGCCTGGTCATAAAATAAACAAAATAAAATAAAACAAACTTAATAAATAAAATAAAATTAAATAAAATAAACTAAAATAAAATTAAATTAAATAGATACAACTATTATAGCAAATTAAACAGTAGAATGGATGTAAATAGAAATGAGAATGATGAAAATAAATATTAAATGAAAAAAATACTAAAAAAAATATTAGAAGATTAGATTATTTTAAAATATTTTAGAATAACCTTCCATAATCTCTCTAAAAGCAAAAACATTTTTGCTGTGGGATAAGTAAAAGTAAACCCGAGTAAATCATGAAACCTGAATGACTGACTAGAAATAAAATAAAATAAAATAAAATAAAATAAAATAGATTTTTTTTAAATGTACAAAATAAATAAATTAACAACATACTGAAAGAAACATTCTGCATGGGCATCAGACCCAATTCTAGTTACAGATAATATGCCTATATTTGCAGCTAAAAAAGTTCTTTTTAAAAAGAGATAACATGAATTCTGATAAGCTTACAAGACGATTCATATGTAAAAAAGTGTGACAATCTACAGGCCTTATCTTGGCTAAACTAGTGACGGGTTGTAATCTTTTTTTCTAAGCACCTGCCCACATGAACCAATCCCATATCTTAGGATCAACATAAGAGCGTGTTTAAAGACTTCAAAGGTTTAAAGGTTTAGTGGACTACTTTCACTTCCACTTCTCTCAGATGACATACAAATCCGTTTCTTTCAGGAAACGTTGGAAGTGAATCTCCAGAAAATCCAATTCCACTGCAAACTTAAAATTCCCAAGGTGTCAAACCATGAGACCCTTCATAAACACAAAAGACGTTTAATTTAATTTAATTTAAACAGACAAGTGACTTACAAGCCAGGCTAAAGGTAAAATATTAGCTCAAGGGATAATTCACTTGTTCTCATGTCCCATTATCCCAAATACAAATTTGAGCTGAGCAAATGGCATAATTTCCTTTTTTACTTCTTCAGTACAAGCAAAGAAACAACTTGTTCTCGGTTCAAGGTTACATCAGGTCACAATGACTGCCTCAGTGCAAAGCAGCCAGCATGAGAGAATGTTAGCTGTATGCTTTGTCACTGTGTATTAGGCCTTCCGCCAAGCATGTAAAGCCTGTAATGTGTCTAATGCAACATGACCGTTCTACCGTTCCCTATGGCTGTGATTCTGCATGAACGTGACAAGCCCTCACCGACCACCCGCTGCCTTTCCATTTGTTAGAATACCTGAGGGAAAATAAATCACTTGGCACCAATCTCAGAAGCCCCTAAAAGTCCCTTACCAAATAAAAAAGCTGGCATTTCTCAAAAGGAAGTTCTGTGGGGATGGAGAAAAGTTAAAAGGGTGATGAAACAGTTCAAAGAGAGAAGGAGCAAAGGTATGGAGAAGATCACAGGTGATCTTGAAGCTGCATGACAGCAAGGGACACTGAAAAAGATCAAAACTGAGCTGAGCGAGATGAATAAAATTATATGTAATTTTTGTCTATAAACCCCAAATACTGCCAACAAAATCATTGTGAATGTTCAATATATCGCCCAGCCTTTCCAGGACACGGCTAACAGTTAATTTCTACCCATTTTTGAAACAGGGCATGTAGGGAACATGCATAATAGCTGAAATTCCTGTACTTAGTGCCTGTCCAAAGCATATAGTTCTGATCTAACTGCCTTGAGTTAATGATTCAAGCTGATTTCCATGAGATGACTCACTATTACTCATTTTAGACTCATTCGCCTGCTATTCGCCCGCACACACCTACAAACGCACATTGTATCGTGTAAAAAGGGCCTCAGGGTTGTAGGAGACAAAGAGCATACAGACCTGCCATAGGCATCTCAAATTAACTTACCCCAACAGACTCTCTAGGGTTCACTTATTAGGGCCTCAGCAACAAGTAAAACCCATTGTAAGGCAGTCAGCTCCCTTATGATGTTTTCAGCCCACACATCTTCAAAGCATAAATCACAATTAAAGACTAAATCCTCCAATGCAGAAAAACAGAAAATGAAAAAGCTATTTTTTGGGGATCCCCCACGGCAAACAAACTATTAAAAGGAAAGTTCAACCAAAATGAAAATTCTGTCATGAATTACTCGCCCTCATGGCTTTCCAAACCCGTATGACCTTCGTTCACAAATTAAGATTCAGAACACAAACTAAGATATTTTTGATGAAATCTGAATCAAAATGAAATTTTGATGAATGCATGGCACAGAGGAGAAGAAATTGTTGAATAAAGTTATTTTTGTTTTCTTTTAACACAAAAAATATTCTCATAGCTTTATAACATTATGGCCACTGATGTCACATGGAATATTTTGAGGACGTCCTTACTGCCTTTGGGTGAACTATGCCTTTAAAATTAAATATAAACCATTCACCAAAATGTTCTAAATTTTTTTTTTTTTAATACACAAAATACAAAAAATTAAGATTACATTAACTATATATATATATATATATATATATAATATTTAATATATTTTGACTTTATTCTAAAAATATTTCAACAATAAAGTCAAAATTATGAGCTAAATTCAAGAATAATGTAAAAATTCCGAAAATAAAGTCGAAGTGTTTGGAAAATAAAGTCAAAATATTTTGAGAATAAAGTCAAAATTACGAGAATTAATTTGTAGCAATCACGAGATTGAAGTTATAATATTTTGAGAATATTCTAGTTTATTGTGCATGCAAATGGGCTGGATTGGGAGTGTCGGGAGATATTCCAAAGTCTCAGCTTTCAAATTCTGTCAGTTTTATAGCGAAATACAAACAATGTGTGTATTTAGCCTCAGTCTAAGTGGCTACTGAATCAGTCATCTTTCCGAATGCAATGAGACATTCGTTTAATTAAATTTAATTAATTTTTGTTTTTTTTATTCCTTCTGATGTTGCTTTATGTTTATATCATGCTATAAACTTGAAATAAAGACGAGGCTATACTCTCAAAATATTATAACTTTAATTGCTATGATTTAATTCTCGAAGCATGTCAACTTTATTCTCGAAACATTTTGACTTGAAATATTATGGCCTTAATTTTGTAATTTTAGACTTTTTTTTTTTTTTTAAACTTAGCACTAAAACACCATCGTAAAAAACATATAATTCGCATAATTACGCTCCTATGAACCTAAAAAAGCACCTATACATTGCCATTAAAGTGAAATTACTGCACCGATACATAGGAGCCTAATAAATATTCCTAAAATATATATATTTTATATAACTTATTATGAAAATCTGCAGAGTTGTGCATGGAAATACTGTGTGGGTATATCCAATTTTTAGCTATAAAAAGTGAAATCAGTTATTTCCACATGCATGAGAATATCAGGAAAAGACAGTTATATACAGCCTTTCCTACAGAATTCCATTTTTAGAACAGCAGTGCAGGAAACATGAAAATACCATCCGCAAAGTCCATCAGAAATCCAGCCAATAGTCCTTACCTCCAACACACAATTTAGAAGACTTTACAGCTAAAATAACATTTATTTTCGTACTTAAGTATTTATGCAGTTTAGAATACATGCTAATTACTTTGCTTTGTAGTTTTGATCAATAAAATGCAAGATTTTATTGACTGTAAGATTTTTTTTTTAGTAAAACAGCACAACTGTTTTTAGCATTGATGATAATAAATGTTGCTTGAGCAGCAAATCAGCATATTAGAATGATTTCTGAAGGAACAAAACAGCTATTTTAAATTGTGATAATATTTCACATTATTACTGTTTTTTGGATCAAATAAATACTGAGACTTTTCAAAAACTTCTAAATGTTTGTGCACTTATAATATTGCCATTAAACAACAGTCGATGATTTGCGTCCATCAAAGCATTTGCCAATGTCAGAACTTGTATATAATAATCTGGTTACAATGAACCAGGAAACGCCACAAAATGATGACAGAGTACAAGTGCCGGCAATTGTTGACGGCCCGCATCAAGGACATTAAGAAAAGCCTTGTCCCCTCAGGACTAAAAGTGCATTAGTTGTCAGTGAAATCCCACTTTCCCCTGAAGCAAACACTAGAGCTCTAAACAAATCCATTGCTATCCTTTATATAGCATCTACATTAAAACACAGAGCATGTTGAAGAGGGTGCACAGCTGGGATGCTCGTTCTTTAAGTGCATTAGGAATGTAACACAAGCACCTGGGAGGGAGAAGAAATGACGGAGGAGAGTGCATGAGCAAACGTCCGTCAGCAGATGCTGTTGCCGCATCCCACAAGTCTGAGAGGTCAAAAGGGTGAGACATGCGAAGTTAAGGAGATTACACAATCGGCGAGCATATACTGCAACAGGCGAAATCCAAATCTCACAGCGTTTGTGTGGCCCAGCGGAGAGAGCCGACATATGTTCATCGCTCGACACGAGCTTGCCGGGCAGCAGAAAACTGCTCCAATTAGACCTGCCTGCATCAGAATCCTTGATTATGTACTTTGTGAAAAGCTCACTGGCACAAAAACATCACGTAAGCAGCACTAATAAGGCTATCGAGACTGTGCAGACTGCAAATGAGAGGAGAACAAGGACGAGAATCATAAACAATTTAACACAGTGTGGTTCCAGTTATTTAATGATTCCATTAATGATTCTTTCAGTACTTTAATAATACTTTCTGTATAGTATACTCTTTTTGTAAAACACCATTTATTATGACAAAACGTTTATCTTTATCTGTATGTCGTGTATGAGCTAATTCAAAAAAATGATATCTTACAAGCAGTTCAGTTCTCATTTCATTTCGAGTCTGACATGATGAAATTAATGAATGCTTCGGCGAATACCTCTCAGACTGATTAAAACCAATAACTCATGAGTTTGAGGCTGATTTTGGAGTCCTTTCAGATCGATTCATTAAAAAGGACATTGACATGGCAAGTGAGCACACTGCAAGATGTTTTGTTTATTTATAGTGTTCTCCAGCTCAATCTTTCGCATCTTCACTTACAAATTAGCTAAAACTCTCATTCTCTGTAGATTCAGTAACAGCAAGACAAGTCAAAAATTTACATATACCTTACAGAATCTGCAAAATGTTAATTATTTTACCAAAATAACAGAGATCATACAAAATGCATGTTATTTTTTATTTAGTACTTTAGTATTTTATCTGAAGATATTTCACATAAAAGATGTTTACATATAGTCCACAAGAGAAAAAAAGTTGAATTTATAAAAATGACCCAGTTCAAAAGTTTACATCCCTTTGATTCTTAATACTGAGTTGTTACCTGAATGATCCACAGCTGTTTTTTGTTTTGTTTTGTTTTTATTTTTAATTGTTCATGAGTCCCTTGTTTGTCCTGAACAGTTAAACTACCTGCTGTTCTTCAGACAAATCTACAATTATTCCTGTGGTTGAACACAGGGTTTTTTTTGTTTACATGCAACAAGAAGCACTTTCGTGCGTCAATGCAAAATTGCTCCTTGTAAAACGAAACAGTAAACATACACAGCCAATCCACCTAAATAACGCTCTGTATCTGGCATGGGTCTGCAGCGCTGATAGAACACCCGCACAGAATTATTATTTCCCTTCCCAGCAGCCTATTTCCCTCAGCCTCTACTCAATCACTGGCTGACAGTGGTGTCTGAACTCTAAAGGTGTCATTACAACAGGAGAGATGGAGCATGAATAAGTAGAGCAAAAAAAATGGTGAGAAAGATAGAGACTATGAGAGAGGGAGACTGATGAAGTGTGAGAAAAGAGACTGCGAACAAAGAGGATGAGAGCGAGAATATTGAAAAAGAGCAGGCTGGCCAATGGCCAACGTGATGCTCATATACACATATCATCATACAATATAATAATGATGCCAGTAATCAGCTAAAGTGGTCAGCCAAAGGCAATATTTGGTTCTAAAAGAGACTATACAATATCATCAAAGTTTCTGTCCTGCCAGTGCTGACATCTGCAGACAGTTGACCATCTATTAAATCTAATAAAAGCACTGAACAGTGGCACTACAAATAAGAAATGACCACTTGAGTCTGTTTCAGTACAGACAATGAGCTTTCTATTCTCACTGAAACACAGGCTTGGTCTAAGCAGAGTGATCTACTGTCGACTTGGTAAGTCATTTGTTGATGGAGGTTTAGATCTGTGTATGATCTTCTTTAAACCATAAATCTGCTAATTCACTGAAATTAGTGTCATATAAAAGCAGAGACATCTGGAAGGCGGAAACATCAGACTATAAACAACAACAACAACAACAGCTACATGAGCTTAAAAAGCATTTCCACAAAAGCTCATAAGAGCAAAAGGAAAAGAGAGGCAAAAGTTATCGTGGTTATTGACGAAAAAAAATAAGAGCGATGAGTTCATTTACAAAATGTTAAAAAATGCAATGTCAAAAAATAAACCATTAACATTCCTTTGTGGATTCTTTAAAATGGTGAATTATTTCTGTGAAATAAACCAAGTTCAGTCAAATGACTAATGTGCACAATCAAGTCAATAAAATATGTTTTTATCTGAAAAATAAAAAATAAGCATCAGCCACTGCTTATGATGAATGTATTAATTCCTCAGAAAGAAATAAGCTTCTCAGCGACAGTTTCTCACATTAGTGCTAACGGAATAAACTTTACGAGCGCTTTGCTTGCCATGTAATGCCACATCTTATGAAACCCCATCCAACACTCAAACACATTACCTCATTTAGCCAAAGGGCTTTGTTGAGGATAAACAGTTTCATTTGCACCCAAGAGCTGCCCAGGAATTCCCTAGCAATTTGCTCTTTGTTGTGTTCGAGTAAATTGCAGAAAAATGTGTGTATAAAGTACACTCTTGGCATTAGCAACTATGCAGTTTCTCATGGGGAGTATTTGTTCTTGACGGAGGCTTTCGGTGCGTATCCCTGAACCATTTAAAGCGCCGAAGAGAAGATGTGTCCCTCAAAAGATGTGGAACGGAATAAAGTCTGTCCCTGGAGAGTGTCTCTAAAGGGACCGCTGCTAATTGTCTGACAACTACAGCATGTTGCTCCTATTAATTCCCCAACAAGAGTTTAGAAGCGTTTCACCCTTCTGCAGCGCAGACTACAAAAGGTGAAGGACTCTGAAGAATTCAATTTGCCCAAAAATGAGGCTTATGATTTAAAACATGCATGGAACTAATTAAAACAGCAGGAAAAGTTTGCCCAAAAATAAAATTTGCTTAAAATGTAATCACCCTTAGGCCTTCCAAGATGTAGATGAGTTTGTTTCTGCAAAGAAATTGATTTGTAGACATCACTTGCTCAGCAACAGATCCTCTGCAGTGAATGGGTGCCGTCAGAATGAGAGTCCACATAGCTAATAAAAAAATTACAATAATCCACAAGTAATCCACATCACTCCAGTCAATCAAGTATGGTCTTGTGAAGTGAATAGCTGCAAGTTCGTAAGAAACAAATCGTCATTAAAATATTTCTTTAACCTCAACCCGTTTCCTCTGATGGCCCATGATACATAGTAGCACTCCCTCTAATTAAAAAGTCCATCCCTTGATGTTCTTTAACATTAAAATCCACCAACATATTTGTTTAGAACTGTTTTGGACTGTTATCTCTTGTAAATGGTGCTTGATCTGTGCATATTTCTCTCCTGATTCAGAAAAGACAACTTTTTCACTGGAGAAAGCATTATTATGAATACAGGACTCATATTTTAGCAATGTTTTACAGTTAAAAATGTCAGGGTTTTTTTTTTTTTTTTTTTTTTTTTTTTTTTTTTTTTTACAAGCAAATGTTAACTGANAGAAAGCATTATTATGAATACAGGACTCATATTTTAGCAATGTTTTACAGTTAAAAATGTCAGGGTTTTTTTTTTTTTTTTTTTTTTTTTTTTTTTTTACAAGCAAATGTTAACTGATGGACCAGAGTGGTGTGGATTACTTGTGATGTTTTTATCAGCTGTTTGGACTCTCATTCTGATGGCACCCATTACATCCAAGTGATGTAATGTTATATTTCTCCAAATCTGATGAAGAAACAAACTCACCTACATCTCGGATGGCCAGAGAATGAATAAATTTTCAGCAAATGTTAATTTTTGGGTAAACTATTCCTTTAAAAAGTAATACACACAAAGTTATGTGATGGCAGCACAAAAAATACACCATGTTAATTATGATGCCATCTGATCCATGTTGTAAAGTTAAAATCGCCTTGTGTATAAAAGCAATCTGTTTCACTCAAACACTTCATTTGTGCTTGGTTGTCTTAATTGCATCTGTGTCGCTGCTGTTTCCTATCTTTTTCTCCAGTACTTTCTCACATCCAAACAATAAAAAAGTTCTACAGATAAGGCCAAGTCTCACTAAAAACAAGTGTCACTTATACCCACCTCTGATTTATTATCAGACCTTAGAGGTGCTGAATGACCAATATGTCAAACTATAGAATCTACTATGATAAGGAGCGAGTCTATTTATGACAACAACCACAGAATTAACTTGTAATTCCAATGCCATGTAACCATTACATTATTTGTGACTCTGGACCACAAAACTAGTCTTAAGTAGCACAGGTATATTTGTAGCAATAACCAACAATACATTGTATGGGTCAAAATTATTGATGTTTTTTAATGCCAAAAATTATTAGGATATTAAGTAAAGATTATGTTCCATGAAGATACTTTGTAAATTTCCTATCATAAATATACCAAAACTTAATTTTTGATTATTAATACGCATTACTAAGAACTTCATTTGGACTTTAAAGGCAATTTTCTCAATATTTAGATTTTTTTGCACCCTCAGATTCCCAATTCTTGGCCAAATATTGTCCTACCCTAACAAAACCATACATCAAATGGAAAGTTTATTTATTCAGCTTTCATATTATATGTAAATATCAATTTAATAATTAATTAATGAATTAATTAATTCCCCTAAATGTGCAATTTTTAAAAATATTTTATGACTAATCTTAAAATATCATTTAAAACAGACAAAGACTTTTTTTGGACGTCAATAAAACTAATTTAAGTCTCCTAAACTTTAAAGTACTTTTTTTTTCTTTGGAGTTACACATGATTGCAAGTAATGACCTGACTCAGACTAAAAATGTAACATGTTTACTAAAATTACAAAGAATATTCTCAAGTTGAAAGGAGTTATGCACTGAGCAGATAAGGGGGGGAAGGCTCATGATGCTTGTGTAATACTTCTGTGGAAATATCCAGCTTTGTGCATGTCCATTTTAGTGGCACACTTTAAAAAAAAAACATAAATAAACAAAAATGGACATCCTTGAACAAGTATGATGCATTATGCATGCATTTGCAGACACCAGAAAAAAATCTGAAGTAAATGTGAGTTGACCTAATCTTGCAGTCTACAGCCAGAGATTTTTAAAGGCATGGTAGTTTTGAAGAACGGTATTTACACGCAGGCGATGGCTAGTTGTAAAGACCAGGAAGTACGGTGAATAAAGGGAACCTAACAAAGACGCCTGGATCGAGTAAATATGCTATACGAAAAGCATTCAAAAATGAACTGAAATGAGCTCTGAAAGCTCTCGAATGAACTAAAACTGAATTATTACAAAAGCAGTACAGTGAGGGAAAAGTAAATTTTCAAAACCATTTTCGAGCTCATAAGGTAAATAACTGGGACACGCTTCATTAATATCACTCCTGCACAGCTGTTTGGATTAAACAAACATAAATATTACAGGCTTCTGCCAATAATAAAAGTAAATCTAAAACAGATCTGGAATGAACTCATGAAAACATCTTTATGCAGTAATTTTCCTGTGGATCTACAAACAAAGACGAAGAAAGAGAAACTACAGAGTAGATGCTCTATAGAAACATTCAGATAAACTGAACAGTAAAACAAACATCCTGGCATTCTGAGGTTTATGAATATAAGGAGACTCACAAAAGACTTAATCACTTAATTTTAAATAAATACAATGCGGGTTTGGACACTAAATCCACACCTCATTCTTGATCATGGTAATCAGAAACCTTCCCAATGACAACACCAAGTTTTTAGATTCCACATAATTCGCATTATGTCACCCTTAGGTTATTGTAATGACCGCCTAAATGCCAAAAGCCTAAGTACTGACGTTCCTTGAGGCCTGGCGCTTTGTGTATTACATTGTTAATTGTGCTTAACAACCTGTGAAAAAATTGTAAAATATGTGAGACTATCCTCACATAATATGCTAATGGAAACAATAAGAGCTTGTAAGAGCTCGTAAAATCCGTACAAACCGACCTGTATTTCTTCATAGGCCTCGTCAACGGTGGTGACTTGGTGTTGTTCGTGTAAGGCAGGCTCATCGCAGAAGAAGCACACCAAGCTCTTGTCGCTTAAGCAGAAGAGTTTGACCTTCTCATGGTCCTTGCACGGGTATGAGTTCCTCTGGGCGTTCAGGATGGCGTCCAGAGGGAAAGCGGCGTACCTCTCCACGATGTTGGAGAGCTTCAGGCTCGGGGACAGAAGGGGATCCGTGAAGGTCCTCCTGCACTCCGGGCAGTCTCGCGTCCCGTGGTGCTCCTGTCTGCTCCAGTGCTCAGTGATGCACTTACGGCAGAAGTAGTGCTCGCAGCCGAAACTGACTGGGTCTTGATAAATGCTCAGACAAATGGAACACAAGAGCTCGTCCTTCAGACAGCAAGCCATTTGAATCTGTGGAGGAGTCGGTCATGCACTGTGCAGGTAGCAGGACGCACAAACCCTGAGTTTCGAATTCAGCTGGGCTCTGTGAGGCTTGAAAAAGATTCCTGAAAAAGAACGTAAACAGAGCGAATAAGTAAGATGGTTCTGCAACAGGCACCCTTTGATAAGTTTGACATTAGACTCTCAGATGATCAGGTATAAAGGCTTTAGACATTGCCTTTGTACTAAATTATGCAGATACACTGCCGTTCATAGCTTGGGATCAGTACGATTCTTAATGTTTTTTAAAGTCGCTTATGCTCATCAAAGTTCCATTTATTTGATCAAAAATACAAAAAAGGTAATATTATAAAATATGAATACAATACAGTTTTCTATTTTAATATACTTTAAAATATAATTTTTTTATGTGACGCAAAGCTGAATTTTCATCAGACGTTACTCCAGTCTTTAGTGTCATATGACCCTTCAGAAATCATTCTAGTATGCTGATTTATTATCAGTGTTGGAGACAGGTCTGCTGCTTAATATTTTTTTGGGAACCTGTGATTATTCAAAACAGAAATCTTTTCTAACAATATGAGTCTTTACAATCACTTTTTATCAATTTAACACATTCTTGCTGAATAAAAGTATTAATTTCTTTCAAAGAAAGAAAAAAAGTTTACTGACCCCAAACTTTGAACAGTAGTGTATATTGTTACAAAAGATTTCTATGTTAAATAAATGCTGTTATTTGAAACATTTTATTAATCAAAGAATCCTAAAAAAGTATCACAGCTTACAAAAAAATATTAAGCAGCACAACTGTTTTCAATATAGATAATAGATCAACATATTAGAATGATTTCTGATGAATCGTGTGACACTGGAGTAATGATGCTGAAAATTCAGCTTTGCGTCACAGGAATTGATTATATTTTAAAGTATAATAAAATAGAAAACCGCTATTTTAAATTGCAATAATATTTTCTGTATTTTTATTTAAAATAAACATAGACTTGATGAGCAGAAAACACTTATTTAAAAACATTAAAAATATTACTAAACCCAAACTTTTAAACAGCAGTGTAATCTGATTGAAAGTAGAAAAGAAAATGTTCATACTCCCTAAAATAAAGGAGACTCAAGTAAAAATGTAATTATTTACTGGCTTCATTCTGCAGGATTCATTAGGACCTTATCAAGCCCATTAAAAAAATAATTACACTTTCATTTAAGAATCTTAAAGGATATTCCCTGGCTAATTAAAGACATTCATTTCTAAATGAATTTTATACAGCCTGTTAATCAGTCACAACCAACTTAATCAGGAAACAAAGGAATCTTGAATAGAGACCTAGGCTTGCATAAATAATTAAATTAATTAATTTATTAATAACTTTTTAATTAAGTTATTTTGTAATCCTTTTTCCTGTTTATTATTTCCTGAGCTTATTTTAATTTTACTTGTACTCTTTTTTATTTATTTTCCTATTATTACATGCATTTTATTTTATATTTCTATTTATTTTAATGCAAGTTTGGGGCTCTATAATCGTGTCAAATCCGTTTAAAACGACATTAATGCATTTTACAATCTGAAAATATTCAATATGATGTTCTCTCGCTGAAGTTACTCGTTAAAGACGTTAATTTATAAAACAGGTTAATTTATACAGACTGCCACCGTAGACTTTCCCTGAATTTAATAAAACAAATCTGAAATTATCAAAAAAAAAAAAAAAAAAAAAAAAGTATTTTAATGGCAAACGAAACACCTTGCATTTCCAAAATCAGGTTATAGATACTGCCACCATAGACTTCCACTAAAGTTAATTGGATCTTCGTCCATTTAAATCAGCGGCATACATATCAGAAAGCTCGTGTACACCATGTCAATTTCACAAAAGTTATGAACCCCACAGCTTTGTTTTAAAAATAGCTTTTTCGAACATTTCTCTTCCCTCTCTCCATTATTTTCGTTTTACTGTTTATCCAAGCCGGCTGCTAAATAATTAGCCAGCTAGCAGGATGTGTAAACTGATTTCCCATCTATTCAATCCTCTCAGAAAACTGACAATACCACTTCATTCGCTTACCGTAAACGGTCCTGACGTGTTGTACACTGCAAACAGCCGAATGTCACATAATTGAAAGAGCGGGTCGTTGTTTTAATTAAACATTTTCATCACGTCAGATTCTTCAAAGCTGAGGCGACCGACCGCACGCGCAGCTCCTCACAATCCCACTGCTCTACACTCGATCCAGAGGCGCACAGCAACGGAGCGAACCAACTCCAAAGGTGGGGGGGGATGCACAACTAGATGGCGAGCTAATAAAGCTCTCTCGGGACTGTTATTCGTGCTTTCAGGAAATTAAGTACAGTATGTACGTGTCGTTTGTGGTTATCTTCTGGGCTGAATTCGTGAAGGCAATAAGACTTTTTTACACGGTTGAAGGGTGAATCAATCCCGCTGCTGCGATGGTACAATCCCGGCTTCCTCATCACTGGCAGAAATGAGCATATGATAATATCAGAGTGATTGCTCGCACTCTGCTGGCGTGTGTTTGTAGGTCGACATGAAATATGAAATTTGTCTTTATACAGTGAGTTCAGCATACTATTAAAATAGTTTAAATTAAATAAAACGTCTATAAATAATAATAACAGTCTGAGTATTTATAAAAGACAGACAAGCCAATGATCAGAAATAACCACATTTCTTAAACTGCAATGCAAATTGGCAGGCTTTAATGGAACTTCACACACACGTGTATGTGTGTATATATGCAAATAATATATATATATATATATATATATATTTTATTATTTTAGGTCATTTATTTATATATTTGAATCATTTGTAAAAACAGACAACTGTTTTCAACAAAATTTTCGTTGTGCATTTCAGTTAATCTCAGTCAAACTGCAGCTGGATTATTTTAATAAAGTAAAAAACCAACGCAACAAAACACAATAAAAACATGATAACATAATTTAAAAAAAAAAAACAGAGTTATCTGTTTTTGCAAATAAACTCTTCATTTATTTTTTTTAATTCATTCATTATTTTATTTTATTTATTTATACATTTATTTAACAGTTAAATAATTAACTATTATACTTGTCTATATATTTATTTTAAAATAAAATAATAATTAACTATTAAATAATTATATATATATATGTGTGTGTGTGTGTGTGTATGTGTGTACATATATATATATATATAATAGTTAATTATTGCTTTATTTTTAAAATAAATATTTAAACTATTTAATAAATTAATTAAATATGTTATATCACATAATAATATATTAACATTAAAAATAAAACATATATATATATTGCATATATTTTAGGAAAAATAATACAATTTGAAGACAATTACTCCAACTAATGCAAATGTATTTATACAACATAAGAATGTTTGTACTGCTTTTTAACTTATGGTTTTTTTTTTTTTCAAATCAACTTGGATGATTTTTATTACAGTATTATAGAAATCCGATTTAAATATATATATATATATATATATATATATATATCACTGAGTATAATTAGAATTACTGGGGGGCGCTGGTGAGCATACAATGGAGTAAAACGTGTGGAGATTAGCTCCTGTCTGGCTTCCTTTAAAATTGTTATTATATAGCGCATTGTCGGTGAACTAATTGTGGACATTGTTTTGTAATACCCGTAAAACCCATTTGAACAACTGATATCTGTGTCAGCTACTTTAATGGCGAGTAACCTGCGTAAATATAAATACAGCGTCCCTGCGAGCTCTAGGCCGAAGACATCCTCGTCACGAGTCGCCACAGCCTCCAGCGACTCGCCTCCTATTTCACAGCATAATCGGTGATGGATACGGAGAATTGGAAAGCAGACATTTTAGCCTCTCCGAAAGAGGATATCTCAGTTGTTATCAGGGCAGAACTTAAAAATGCTCTTTCTGAGGATTTCAGCTTTCTTAAGAATGTGTCATTTTCTTTTTGTATTTGTGTGTAACGCTGTAGGCCGTACTTGCGAAGGCCGCAGGTTAGCAAAACAGGTCTTGTTCAAAACTACCTAGTGCATCACTGGTCAACCGCCGGACTGAATTACTGTCCTTATTATTGTCAAAGCGCTTTCAAAAAACGCCTTGCTTTAAACAGCTTTGCTCATGCGCCCACATTTCCCGACACTGGCCTCACATCTCACTTCAGAAGCTGACCTTTGACCAGCAAACCTTTCGCTGAGTTATTCTGGCGCTTGTGGTTTGACTTGCACCAAAACACATTTAACAAAACATAAAAACAAATAAGGATGTTTTCTACACCTGTCCCCACTTTACAAGAAGACTTAACCTGCTGATTCATAAATTTCCTGTGCTTGTCAAACACATTCATTAACGCTAGTCCTTGTTTATCTGTGTAGTTTCGGTGTGTGAAAATCTGAGGTTCTGTGGTTCAAGTTTACATTTGCACTCCACAGTTGCAGCTCAATCAATATGTGCAACAAAGCATGCGTTCATTACGAAACCATGCAACAAAGATACTATCAGAATTCATTCATAGCTTGCATAGGTTTGCATTGGAGAAGCAACACTTTTCTTGGGTAAGCTGTTGGTTTGCTTCCCTACCTCAACCTGATGTCAGGATTTCCTGTCACAGAGTGCAGCGCAAACAAGCCATTTCCCACAAACTGAACGCTATCTCTGCTGTTTGCTTACTCATAATCATAACACTTATGCTTTTAACACATAGCCGTGCTTTCATAACAGGGATCGATTAGTATGGAGAACGCAACTTACCAAAATGACTCACCGTCGAGCACCTATAGGTTTCGGTATGCATTGTTGGCTCTATGGAGTTTTTGAAAATAAACTTTCATATTTGCACTAGTTTATTTGAGTTGTCAGTGTCCAACAGGACTACAGGAGATATCTTTTTCTGACACCATCAAGTCATTTTCAATGTTGCATCACAATTTATCATTCATTTTGTTACGGAAATGACGCACTAAACTGTGGGATGTAATCTGTGTAAAAGTGAATTTGTATGAATGACCAAAATTGTAATTACATTTTTTACTATATATATATATATTGTAAAGTATTGTAAGTCTGGGTCTAGGTCAAGGGTAAAATCATAAAAAGTGTCAATAAAAAGGCTTTGAAAATCAAACATAAAATTTAATTCAATTAAAAAGGTAAGTTCATTTAATAACAAACATAATCTTTGTAATATAACCTGTATAAAATTAGATTTACACATTATATATATATATATATATATTATATTATGTGTAAATCTATTTTTAACCTGTATATTTATTAATTTATATATATATATATATATATATATATAATATTTTACGATGGATTTCTATACTTATGTCTATGTCTAGGATAAGAGTAAAACAATAAAATCTATAAATAAAAAGGCTTAAAAATTAAAACAGAAATAAATGGGAGTAATTAAAAAGGTAAGTTCAGTTAATAAAAACATAATTAAAATAAAATACATATTCTTTGTAATATAACCTGTGTAAAAATGGATTTACACATAATCAATCATTCATACTGATGACCATCATTTTGATTTATTTTTTTAAATATATATATTAAATATTATTTAATATATATAATAGATATAATTTACGATGGATTTCCATATTGTAAGTCTAGGTCTAGGACAAGGACAAAACAACAAAATCTATAAAAAAAAAAAGAAAATAAAACAAATAAATGGGGGTAAAAAAAAAGAGAGATATTTATAATAAATCAGAAAGGTAAATTAATTTAATAAAAACATATACAATAACATAAAAAAAAAAATTTAAAAATATTATTTGTAATATAACCTATGTAAACATAATAATACACATAATAAATCATTCATATGGATGACCATAATTAAAATTTTACAAATTTAAAATTGACAAATTAAAAAAAAAAAATTTTGTAAAAATGGATTTACACAAAATAAATATTGAATTGGTTTGTGTAGATGACTATTATTTTAATATTTTCTTATAATCTTAAAATAAAGGGTAAAATAAAATAAAATAAGAGAAATAAATAATAGTAAAAATAATAAATAAATAAAAAGAAAATAAAGGGAGCAGAAAATAATATAGAACATAAATGGACATATCTGTCCATATGAGTGGACATCATAAAGGTGTTACTTTGCCCCAAAACGTGCTTTCAGATTCCCATGCTAACATACTTCTGCTCAACAACTGAATAAATCAAGTAATTACTCAGTAAGCTACAAATGAAAACCAGATTTCCTGAACCAATCCCACAACAAACAGCCTGTGGCTTACTGAACACTTTGTTCCACACTCAGAGAAAGAAAGCAGCACACTCCGCAGCTCAAATGAGCAGTGCAATATCGACGTGGGAGTACAGCAACCTTCAAAACAGCCGTAGAGGGCGTGATCAATATTTAATCAGCTCCTAAAGAGATACTTCTCTGTGATTCCTTAAGTCGCTTAACACCTGTATTGATCCACCGCTGGAGGCTTTCCTCCGGCCTCATATTAAAGACACTTTAATCTTAAACCGCTTTTTGTGCCGGTGGTCTACCAACACTTCTATATAATGGATGTTCTGGCAAGGAGAACCACAGTTTGGACTTGACTACACTGTAGTTGGCACAGTTTACAGCATATGAGACTGCTTGTAAAGGGAAATATAGAAATCAAAGCAATACATGCTATAAAAAAAACATATGAGCAAGCTATAAACTAGTAGATTCCTCTTGCATGAAACCAGGGCTTTTCTAGGTCACTCAAATTGATGTTTAGCCTGTTAAAATGTAAGCTAAAATGCTTTTAAAGGAACAGTTCAAAAAATATTAATGCACAGAGGACTTGTATTTTAGCTGGAAGTGATGATTTGATGTTAAAAACTACTTAATGAAGGAAATCAGCTGGTTTTTATCAGCTGTTTGGACTCTCATTCTGACGGCACCCATTCACTCCAGAGGATCCAGTGGTGAGCAATTGATGTAATGCTAAAATAAATCGCTTGCATGGTAAGACAAAACAGACAACTGTGAGTAAAAATGTGTTTTATGAAAGTGTATATACAAAATTTTACAATGACAATTCATTTACAAAGTTTTAAAAACACACTTTAAAAAAAATACAAAAATAACTATACATTTCTGTAATCTTTGGCATTATACTTGGTAATATATACAAAATGTTGATTCTCCATTGTAATATCTTTAGATGTAATATCTAAGGTATACAGTATAATATCTTCAGACAGCATGACAGAACACCTTGTAAATTTGCAAGGGAGGTAGAAAAAAATAAATCAACCACTGGGTGGCGCTAGCTTCATATATCTATACATATAAAATATCATTCATTTAGCCTCACCAGTGAGGTGTAAAAGCTTTTGATGTGTCAGATGTCAAAAACAGTTACTGAGTAGAGATAGAAAACTTTACAATGAAACTTCACTGATTGCACTAGTTGCCGACCAACATGTCAACAAGGCCAATATTTGGTATTTTTAAATGATCGGTATTGTTTTGCCAATAGACTTTTAGCATTAAACCTTTAAACCTTAGCCTTCAGCCACCTTGCTCTTTAGATACCAGCATCGAATGGCGAAAAACACTAACTTGCGCTTTAATAATATGTGAGCTTACACATCAACCTATTTTACATGTCAGATTTACATATTAAAGGAATAGCTCACCCAAAATGAACATTTACTGAAAATGATTTCACCCTCAGGCTATCAAAAACCACATCTGGAGAAAGTTAGAGATACATCACTTGCTCACCAACGGATCCTCAGCAATCGCTTCTGGCCAAAATACAAGCCCATAATTAATAAAAACACTTCCTCCAGTGAAAAAGTCAAACAACAAAATCCACCAACATATTTGTTTAGAACTGTTTTAGCTTTTAAACTGTGCCTGATCAGTGCATATTTTTCTCCTGTTTCAGACAAGACAACTTTTTCACTGGAGAAAGCAATATTATGAATAGATGACTAGTATTTTAGCCAAAAGCAATGGTTTAAAATGGAAATTTGTGTTAAAGATGGATTTGTTTCACAGCTTTTTACTTCATAAAATGTTAACTGATGGACTGGAGTGATGTGGATTACTTGTGGATTACTGTGATGTTTTTATCAGCTGTTTGGACTCTCATTCTGACAACACCCATTCCCATCCATTGGTGAGCAAGTGATGTAATGCTGCATTTCTCCAAATCTGATCAAGAAACAAACTCATCTACATCTTTGATGGCCTCAGATTCAGCAAAATTATTCCTTTATATTCCTTTAACATTGCATTCAAAAGCTTGCAAATGCTTTTATCTACACACTTAGTCAAAAGACACATGGGCCGCTCTCCTGCACTGACCGGAGAGCTTCCTTGCCATCCTCTTAATCAGTGCAAATTTCTCTCCTGATTCAGACAAGACAACTTTTTGTGAACAATATTGTGAACAGACGACTCATATTTTAGACAAAAGCAATGATTTAGAATTTAAAAAGTTGTAATGATGGGTTTGTTTCGCAGCTTTTCACTTCTCAAGATGTTAACTGATGGACTGGAGTGGTGTGAATTACTTGTGGATTATTGTGATGTTTTTATCAGCTGTTTGGGCTCTCATTCTGACGGCACCCGTTCACATCCATAAGTGAGCAAGTGATGTAATGCTGCATTTCTCCAAATCTGATCAAGAAACAAACTCATCTACATCTTGGATGGCCTTAGGTTCAGCAAAATTAAATGTTTGGGTGATTCACTCCTTTATCCATTTAACATTGCATTCAGAAGCTTGCAAATGCATTTAACTACACATTTAGTCAAATAACACACAGACCACTCTCCTGCACTGACCGCAGAGCTTCCTTGCCATCCTCTTAATCAGTGCATATTTCTCTCCTGATTCAGACAAGACGACTTTTTCACAGGAGGACGCAATGTTGTGAATAGACGACTTATATTTAAAAAAAGCAATGATTTAGAAGTAAAAAAGTCGTAATGATGGGTTTGTTTTGCAGCTTTTCACTTCTCAGGATTTTAAATGATGGACTGGAGTGGTGTGGATTACTTATGGATTATTGTGATGTTTTTATCAGCCGTTTGGACTCTCATTCTGATGGCACCCATTCACATCCATTGGTGAGCAAGTGATGTAATGCTGCATTTCTCTGACTTATCTGATCAAGAAACAAACTCATCTACATCTTGGATGGCCTTAGGTTCAGCAAAATTAAATGTTTGGGTGATTTATTCCTTTACCCATTTAACATTGCATTCAGAAGCTTGCAAATGCATTTAAATGACACACAGACCGCTTTCCTGCACTGACCGCAGAGCTTCCTTGCCGTCCTCTTGCTGGCAGGATACACAGACCTCTTCTTGAGAAAGCGGCACTGGAGCTTCAACGTGGGGCGTCCATGCAGGTGTGCTGAGAGGAGTGGAGCGGGCGGCTGTCGTCTGGTTCAGCTGGAAGGTGGCCGTGATGCTGACATTGACCATGGGGCTGGAGATGGACGGCTGCTCCGGTATGTACTCCTCTTGGCTTGCGCGCTCCAGCCAGTCAGTGCTGCTGTGACTTGAGCCATGCTGACTTTGGCTGTCCGATGAAGTCATGGACGGCTCCTTCTGGCCCTTTTCGATGGATAATAGATGCTGACAATCAGGTGTGCCACTCGCTGAGGTATCCTGCTCTACCTGGAGAGAACAAGAAATGGGAAAGCGATGAAATGAGTATGCCAAAATGAAATGTACTCAATTTGATAATGCCATTTCACATTATTTAGTTGGTTTAATGCAAGAATGCAAGACAACCATGTTTATTTCTTAGATGACAAATGCATGGATTAAATATGCATGTGGAAATGAGGTCATGTGGCAACTTAGTTTAGCATATTACTGTTTGAAGCATTTATTGTTGTACAATATACTGCATATTTTTTTTGTGAAAAACGACTAGATAAATTGTGAATAGCATATTGCATTTAACATACTGCTATTCCTTTAAATGGAAAAAAAAAAGAAATATACTGTTAATATATCTTTATAGTAAGAGTAGTAGTCCATTCCTGTAATACACTGTATGGGTTAAAATTATTGATTTTTGTTTTATGCCAAAAATCATTAGGATATTAAGTAAGGATCATGTTCCATAAGATATTACATAAATTTCCTACCATAAATATATCAGAACTTGATTTTTGATTACTCAAATGTATTGCTAAGAACTTCATTTGGACAACTTTTCTCAATATTCAGATTTTTTGCACCCTCAGATTTTCAAATAGTTGCATCTCGGCCAAAATGGTCCTATTCTAACAAACCATATATCAGTGGAAAGCTTATTAGCTTTTAGATACTGTATAATTCTCAATTAAAAAAAAATAGACTCTTATTTTGTGGTCCAAGGTCACATATGTGCATATTTTACCAATTCCAAACCACATCAATCCTAATAGCTACTATTAACTGCGCTGAAAGTGAAAGATGCCTTATATTCAGATGTGCATATTTATTAAGTAGTTTTTTAAAAGGCAAAAAGGGTCAAAAAATTATTAAATGCCCTCGAGAAAGATACAATACTGTAGAAATTGCAAAATTACAGTGTGACCATTGGACAAGAGATGCTTATTGGAGCAACAGGGTGAGGTTGTGAATAAAAGATATTAACTACAAAAGACTATAAAAACTGAAAGGTGAAGAACTGGGTGTTAAACCACGAAATAAACCATTAGGAACCCTTTAGTCTCCAGTGTCACTGTTTTTCAGAATTGCAAACTAGTCTCTAGAAGTGCAAGGTATCAGGTTCTCAGAGACTTTGCGAAGGCAATGAATCCTGAAATGTGAGCCTCACTTCATAATCACAAGATGAAGCGTTGTGAAATACATGAAAACTGTTTTTTAAAAGGTTTTATAGACAGAGAGGTTGAGAGCGAGTCTTGAGGGACCAGGAAGCACTGTTTGAAATTTTGTTTTCTTTCAGAATCTGGCAGTAAGTTTTGGGAGTTCATTTCAAGTCCTTCTCATACCCTGAAAGATCCATCTTGCTCATTGTTAGTAGCAGATCACACCGCGACTCCCTCACCACCGCTGCGTTGTCTATCTGTCCATAAAATCTTTTTTTCCCCCCCATGTACTTCAAGACACTTCAGCTTACTTCAGGAAACACCAGGTATTTTGCACCTCTGGAAATGGCAGCACTGTCTTTCTTCTCAGACTGTTTTTTTGTGACCCTGCTGCCCCATTGACCATTTCTTGTCCAATGGCCACCCCTTAATTTTGTGATTTTTCCAGTATTACTTAATAGTCATTTCATAATTTGTGACTTTTCAGTGTGTTAAATCTCTTTATCATTATTAAGCAATCTGCTTAATAACGATGCACACCTAAATAAGGCATCTTTCACTTCCAGCCCTTGTTAACAATAATATATATTTCTTATAAGTAATTATATACTAAATTAATAGTAGTTTTTAAGATTGATGTGGTTTGGCAATCGTAAAATGTGCTTGGGGAAAAAAATGCTAGTATGCTATATTGATTAGAGAACCTAAACTTTAACTTAAATTAACATTATACCAAAAACACATTCGGTTTAAAAAACAAAACAAGTGTTGGTAGTTTACCTTCTTTACTAGTGGTTTGCTTTTTCGATGCACCTTGTTTAATAATAAAGCAGCAGCAAAATAACTGCTTTATACTTTTTTTGTATGTACTACATAGTATATACTCTGCATTATGACATACCTTGTTGACATCTGTGATGGGAACCTTTCGTAAACCTGCTGGAGGAAAGTAAAAGACGTCACAACATTTTACATAATTGATGATGCTGATTAAAACAGAATCTAATCTGAATCTAAAGAGCTGATAACATTTGACACAGCAACCAAAATCACTTTTCTGATCTCAGTATGTTGGAATTGAAATGAAAATGCCCACAATACCTTTTCTCTTTCGTAATATGTAAATAACTGCCAATAGCAGCAAAACCAGCACCACCAGCACAGTAACACTAATGACTGGAGAGAGCACAGAAATTCAGACAAGAATGAGTTGAAGAACAATTGAAATGTCACAGGTGACATGAAAGCAGGAAGGAAATGTAAAAAAAATCCAAAGAAATGAACAAGCAAAGTATCAAAAAGTCACTCAGTGACATACGAATAACAAACTCATTATGTTGATTAATGCTTCACTTACAAAATGATATTATATTATTCTTTAAAGTATCTACATGAAGTACCATTTAAGTACTACCACTTATAGAGTGCAAAAGTCATGTTCTAGAATTGTTTTGTACTTATAACTTACAAATCTTGTGTAATATTAGCTTATTTTTAAATAATCATGTTTAACAGGAAAATTCCTGGTGGAAAAACTACATTACCCATGATTCTGCAGAACTGCAATAAGCATTTTGCATTTCTTTCAATTAATTGTTTTATATTTATTCATCAATTTTATTGAGATTTTTATGTGAATCACAATGCTTCGTTACATTTCCTCCTCAAAAACACATTAAGTACACAGTCTTTTTTTGACTTCATTTTCAAATACTTTTTTTGCTTCAGCTGTTTAACAAATGCTTTAGCGATGAATAAGAAAAATACTTTTGGAACCAAAGCTGCTGAAAAAGTGGGCAGAGACTGTTGGAATGATTCTGATTGGCTGATGACAGCATTTAATTATTTTTCCATAACTTTTGTAACTTCTTTTACTGGCCTTTGTACAAAGTGACTAATTTCCTGTATGACAAATGTTATACTAATACCATGGTAACACTGGTATTTTTATATGGGTTGTAAACTAGTAACACGGCCTCATATTTACCAGTGTAGAAGACCATGTCATTTTGATTAAAGCCATCACTGGTGCCGGGTTTTGCTGTTGGGCTTGGGGTGGTGCGGCTCAATGGAAGCAGAGATGCGGTGATGACGGTCGTAGTTGTGATCATTCCCTGCGTTTCCTGCGTTTCGCTCATTATAGTGGTTGGTTCATTTGAGGGAAAATGCTTGAGTATACTCCGAAGAGGAGCCTTTGTTGTTGTTGCTATTGTTGGTGTCATCTTACACAGTGTGTCAGTTGTAGAGTTACCAGGCTTTAAAACTGACCCGCTCTCACATCTAACAGAGAAAAAGATGAATAAGCCAAATGCATGTGTGTGTATTTGTAATAAGTGACTCTTTCTTTCCATTTGCATCTTACTCTGTGTGTGGTTTACACTGCTCAGAATTACTGTGGTTTGAAAACGTTCCAGACGGACACCGTGCACACTTGACATCAGATGTAGGTGATCCTGCATTCACAAATAGCACAATGATGATAAGACACATACAGTTGAGGTCAAAGGTTTACACCCCCCTTTTAGAATCTGCAAAATGTTAATTACTTTACCATAATAAGAAGGAATGTTATTGTTTATTTAGTACTGACCTGAATATGATATTTCACATGAAAGACATTTACATATAGTCCACAAGAGAAAATAACATTAAATTCTTAATACTGCATTGTCGCCTGAATGATCCACAGCTGTGGATCTTTTTTTAAATGATAGTTGTTCATGAGTCCCTTTGTTTGATGCTTCAGGTCCCACAAATTCTTTGGTTTTCCAGTGTTTTTGTGTATTTGAACCCTTTCCCACAATGACTGTATGATTTGAGATCCATCCTTTCACACTGAAGACAACTGAGGAACTCACATACTATTATAGAAGGTTCAAATGCTCACTGATGCTTCAGAAGGAAAAAATATGCATTAAAAGCCGGAGGTGAAAACTTTTGAACATAATGGGGATGTGTACATTTTTGCCTAAACATCATATTTTTTCATTTAGTGCTGCCCTTCAGAGGCTACAAAAGATAGCTTCATGTTTTCCAGAAGTCAAAATAAGTTATATTTACCCTGACCTTTAAATTTAAAAAGTTTTCATCCCCTGGCTCTTAATGCATGGTTTTTCCTTCTGAAGCATCGGTGAGTGCTTGAACCTTCTGTAACAGTTGCGTATGAGTCCCTCAGTTGTTCTCAGTGTGATAAGATCTCAAAATCATACAGTCATTACTGGAAAGGGTTTAAATACACAAACATGCTGTAAAATCAAAGAATGTGGGACCTGAATGATTTTTCTGAAGAACAGCGGGCAGTTTAACCGTTCAGGACAAACAAGGGATTCATGAACAACTTTAAGTAAACAAAAAAAACACAGGACTGAGAATCAGGGGGATGTAAACTTTTGAAACGGGTCATTTTTATAAATTTAACTATTATTTTCTCTATATGTAAACTTCTTTTATGTGAAATATAACATGCATTTTGTATGATTTTGCAGATTTTGAAAGGGGGGTGTAAACTTTTGACCTCAACTGCATACTTGGCCTATTAAAACAAATGTTTAAACAATGCATCAAATAACTTGATGTACCTGACTAAATAAATTGACATATTTCCCACTGCAAGTTCGGGACAAAGAGATACTTCTAAATAGCCAATAATTGGAAATTATTACCTACTTGTGGGTTTAGTGAGAACAGATATTACAAGGAGGGGCATTTGTAATCTAAAAGAACATTTTATTAGACAAGTCTAATGATTCATCAATACTTTTTTAATTCTCCCAGAACAGACTGTAAACTTCACCACTGTAAATGAGGTGTTTGTGGAAAGTAGCTACATTATTTTGCTTCTTACCTTTTTTGAGGACATGTTCACCAGGTTTGCAGGATCTATATATTTTACATTCCTGACATTGCTGTCCGAAATTGGATTGAGAACAGAACATCCCAGGCTTGCAAATGCAAACAGCTTTGGTATCAGCAGAGCACTCTTTCCCATACATCAGTCCTTTCACTAACCAGAAGAAATGGACAGCAACATATTAAGTTAATAAAGAATTTAAACTAAAAAAAAAGGAATTTTGGAAAAAATTTGGCTTTTCTTTTAGATGTATACCATTTCCAGATTAATACTAAAACAACCCTTTGTGACCGTGGAGTGTTTTATGAAAATAGCCAACTCACCATCTGTACACTTTGGACAGGAGAAACAGTTTGGAGAATAGTTTGGATTTTCTAAGTAATGTCCATCTTGGCAGGGTTCACAGACGGTGTCCGAACTACTAGTGCATTTAACCGCCAGATGAGTACCTAGAATAAATGCAGATACTTGGAGTTACTTCAAAATGTCACCAAAACAGTGCTGTTCTGCTTTGTGAATTACAAGTAATCAGTTTATGAACACAAATGTTTACATTCTATCCCTATGACCTACCTGGTTTGCATCTGCTGCAGCACAGTCTAACATCTTTCTCGTAATATTCGGAGGATTTGTTGTTACATTCTCCTTCTGGTTTATATGGCATAGGCGTCTATAAAAACAAAAGGGTAGAAAAAAGCCAAAAATATCAGTGACATTTTCCTTGGATTCTCAGGAACTGATACTTGTCTCGTAAACGAAACACTACCCACCACTTCCTCACAGTCACACAATATATGTCTTTTCTTTGCGTCTTTTCCCAAGGATACTAATGCTGCTACCAGGGTATTTAGCGTAGTAGAGTTTATTTACTGTAGGCTTTTGCACAAGGTTCACTGACATAAAATATGTCAAAAACAGACAAATATCCATTTGTGCTGAAAACGCTGATGTGATAGTTTCAGATCTGCACTTGTCAGCTACAACAAAGAAGCTCTGTAAAAAGTGACAGACTGATTTATTAGGAAAGCCAATTAATTGGCAGATATTTAGTCATTCTGGTAATGATAAATGTACCCACTTGGCAGTTTAACAGAAAAAAATCCCTTTTGTGTCAGCAACAATCTCCTAACAGCTTTGCCAGTGAAAGAAAAAAATTTTGTAGTGATGCACAAAATGTCAAAAAAAAGTTTATTTATCTATCTGTAGGGTATCAGAGTGAATCAGACAAATTGAAGATTTAATCAGAACATTGTTGAAACCAAAGAGCCAAATTCCACAAAGAGGCCCAGGCTAACCAGACCATGTCAAAGATCTATCCATGATAACCTGGCGCCAGCCAGCCTGAAGTAAGCCTAACCAACCAACTTTGAACAGCTTTGTTGGGTGGTGCTCCCCCACCCAAGACAAGAACCAAACTGAAATTCCTTCAAAATTATTTTGTTCCTCAGAACATGCCCTTAGTTCACAGAATGACAGAGAGACTGTCCTTTATACCTAAATATGCACCAAAATGATGCTTAAAAGGACTTATAAATGAACAGATCGGACCATTGCATAACTCCCTACTATGTATGTTACCCACACATTTGTCTATTACGTTGTAATCACTGGTTGTGTATGTCTTTTTAATAACTATCGAATAGCTTAAAGGGGTCATCGGATGCTAAGTTCACTTTTACATGCTGTTTGAACATTAATGTGTGTTGGCAGGGTATGTACAAATCTACCCTGTAATGGTAAAAATAGGGTTGTCAAAAGGTACCGGGTTCGGT
>JAHKKF010513958.1:0-12375 GCA_019740295.1 Labeo calbasu | reverse complement strand
CTAATACTATTATTATTATTATTATTATTTAATAATAATAATAATATTATTATTATTATTATTATTATTAAGAAGAAGAAGAAGAAGAAGAACAACAACAACAACAACCTTGACAATGATTGTTGTTGTTCTTAAGCACTTATAATTATATGTATTTACTGTCGGCTAATTAATTGCTAAAACAATTAAAACAGTATCATAAAACAATAGTTGTAATTATTATTAGTAGTAGTAGTATTGTTACTATTAACATCATCATCATCATCAATAATATTATTATTATTAATAATATCAATAATTATATTTTGGTGCTTTGATTATTATTATCATAATCATCATCCATAATTAATAATAACTTGAGTTTACATTTATTAGTAAATAATAATAATAATACTAATAATAATAATAATAATAATAATAATAACAACAACAACAACAACGGCTCTTTTGCAAACAAAGTGTCATATTTTTTGGTCTTTTCTTGCTTGCATGAATATGTAAAAAAAAAAACCTAAAAAATAACTAAACAAATAATTATAATTAAAAATAATATCAAGATGCTTTTCCTTTGTACAGTTGTTTCCTGGTATTGTTCAGGTGACCCTGAACAAAAAAAGTGTAATAAATAAAGAAAGAAAAAAATATTGCCAGCCTCTATCTACATTCAAACCAGTCGATTCTTCTTTGGCAGCACTTTCCATCCTAAAGGATTAAGTGTCTTTATTGTTCCTGCTTGCTCTCGCTGTTAAGACAGAACGACAAAGGTTTGTGTGCCAACTCTTGAGGGAATATCTGCACGACAGAACAAAGTTATCTCAGGCACGACATTGGGATTGCAAATTCAGCAGCGCCCCATTTTCAGCTGCAGGTCTAAGGCTATAGCTGCTCTCCCCACCCACTGTGTTTCTGTCAGGCTGGGGCATTCCTGAAGCAACCAGCCCATGACGAGAAAACCTAAATGAGGAAACTCTGCTTACTAATGTGTCAGAAAGACCTAAATAGTACACGGAAATGGTCTTTATTGAATGTACAGTTCTGCCTCTCTTTCCTTTCAATTCCACCGGGTGCTTTCTCATGACTTCAACAGACCACCTTTGCCCCAGCTTTTCAAAGGGTAATAAGGCTAAAAAGGTGGCGAACCCACAGTCTTTGTAGCCTTGCAGGAACACGTATTAGCATACAAAAAGCGGTGAGTGAGCTGCCTCCTACATTTCTAAAAGAATGAAGGAAAAAGCTGGACTTAAGAGGGGGTCAAACGCCTGCTGTCACCCCGAGGTTTGTTGACACAAACTCCAAGCCGACCGAAGGATCTGCATTCACACTTACGAACTCCGTTGAATAGTGTTGAACCCACAGGAGCTGAAAGCAGTAATTACATTATTACAGCAAGATGAGAGTGTTTGCTTGGTTTACCACTGTATGAAATTTATGCATTTGCCTTTCCATGCTAGCTAATTAGCATTTATGCTAATGGTGATGGGAAGTGTTCAGCAGTAAGCTGGAAAGCTGTAAGGGGGAAGTGAATCTAAAAGAGAAAAAAGTGTTTACTCAGATAGTGAGACGCAGTGTTGAATGTTTTTTCCAATTTTACCTGCAAATGCTAATGGAGGCAATAACAATGCTTGCAATATGATAATTTTCAAGTTTTACACAGAAAACTTGAATGAAATACAATAGTATGTGTCAAATATGTTTATAAATATGCTATTTTTAAATATAACAGTTCATCTTAGTTACAAAAATGACTAGATAAGGAAAGTCTGAAGATGTATTCCCACAATATTTTGATACACTTTTCTGATACACACTGAGATTGGACTCAAACAACCCATTCTACACTGGGAAAACACAACAAGAAAGCAAAATAACGTTCATCTCGCTATCGATAACCAAAATGCACAGGAAGAAAGATAAATCATCATGTTACTCAAAGTGCAAGTGTAATATCACCTTCACTGATGTATACGTGACTCAACACGACAGGCTTAAACGCATGAATGCCTCATTGTATTGTATCATTCTGAAGTTAGTCAACCACCACTTACAGTATACCAGATGGCAGCTACACATCTGACAATGTCAGTGCTCAACCAGCCCAACGACTAAACCAAATTTTAAACAAATCATTGTGGAGACGGAACTTAATGGGATAGTTCAGCTAAAAAGGAAAATTCGATCATTTACGCACCCTACGGCATCTTTACACAGCTGATATAAGGCTGCTCTGTGCCTGCTCAAAATTCAGTGTAAAGATGTAATGCTGCAATAAAGCCAGAGTAAATAATGCTTGCTCAGACACACCTCAGCCCCTAGGAATCAGTGTAATTGTTGCGTAACAGCATTTAAGACATCTCTGAGCTGCATTAAACTGTCTAAAGACACCATTTCAGAAGCACTTCTGCACCACATTTGCAGTTTATATACCTCATCAATAACTAGTTGTTCAGTTCAGTACTGTACACACTGCGTCGAATTTCTGTAAATGTGGTTGTCACTACCTGTATTTTAGTGAACTACATGTGTACAGAACGCAAATTAGTAAAAGGTGAACTGACAACCGAATTAGCTGCAGTGTGTACATGGCCATAGTCGCCAAAACTATTTGGCTGCCATCATACTTCAAAATATCATATTTGGTGTTTTGCAGAAGAAAGTCATACAGATTGGAACAACAAGATGGTTAAAGGGACAGTTCACCCAAAAATGAAAATTACCCCATTATTCAGTCAGCCTCAAGCCATCCTAGGTGTATATGTCTTCCTTCTTTCATATTAATACAATCATAGTTATATTTAAAAACGTCCTGGCTCTTCCAAGCTTTATAATAGCAGTGAATGGGTGTTGAAATTTTGAAGCCCAATAAAGTGCGTCCATCCATCATAAAAAGTACTCTATATGGCTCTGGGGCTTAATAAAGGCCTCCCGAAGTGAAGTTTTTGTAAGAAAAATAACCATATTTAAAAATTTATAAATCATAATCTCTAGCTTCCGCTAACTTGTACGTATGTTCACGCGAGAGTGCCGTCCAGCAAATGACGTAGCACGTAGACATAGCGTAAGCTCCGGTGCGAAGTGATGAACACGGAAGGAAAGAGGAGAAAGCAAAACAAAACCCCAGTCACGATTTAGAAGTACAAAACGAGGATTTGTAAAGAAAAATGTCGGAGGATTTTGATATAAGCCAAGAGGAGACCGGTTTTCCTTTGCTAAAGAAAAATTAGCTTCCTTTGCTCCTGTAAACAAAACTTTGTTCTCGCAAAACTAGCATATTCTCACTGGAGCTTATGCTATGCAAAAAAATAAAATCGATTTTTTCAGAATGTTTGACACAATTTTTTACGATTTTTAACTAGTCAACTTGAAAATGTAACTACAACATGATTTAAGTAACTTTTTCTTGCACCACACATGAAACGGTCAACATGATGTAAATGGTAAACAAAAAAAAGCTACACCTACATTCAACGTCATCCGCTGGAACGCCACTCTCTCGTAAACATACATACAACAGTTTGTGGAAGCTAGAGTTTACGGTTTATAAAGTTTTGAAATATAGTTATTTTTCTTAGAAAATGCATTGATTTGCTTAACGAGGCCTTTATTAACACCCGGAGCTGTGTGGAGTACTTTTTATGATTGATGGCTGCACTTTATTGGATTTTAAAATCTCAACACACATTCCCTGCCATTATTAAGCTTGGAAAGCCAGAACATTGTGCAATATAACTCCCATTGTAGGATGGCTTAAGGGTGAGTAAACCATGGGGTAATATTCATTTTTTGGGTGAACTATCCCTTTAAGTAAAGTAAACGATGACAGAATTTACACTCTTGGTGAACCATCCCCTTCAAATCAACCATCAAGTGAGAACACTTACACTTTCACCATTTCGGAATAAGAAATACTTAAGTTTTCAAACAAAATCTAGTCTAAATGGCAGAGCGGTTGCCTCCCTGATGCCTTCAAACATTAATCAAACCTCCTACCGTCTTCTGAAAGTTCTCCAGCAGCCGGCTCAGGAGAGGGATTTAAAATCTGGCTAATTCGTCTTGACATGGACAGCAGAATCCCTGAAAACGTTTGAGAGCTCAGCCCCCGTCTGAGCGGTGGAGTCCCAGTGCGAATTTCGCTCCCCAGTTCAGATGTAGATCTTAAAAAAGGGGTCGAGCTGCGAGATAACCAGTCCCTCTGAAGATTAGGATGCTCCAGGAGGACACCACGGCTGGTGACCCTGTGAGGGTCCGGGAGACTGTGAACCCTGGATATAGGAGGATTGAATCGAGCCGTAGTGCAGCTGCTTCTGGACCAAGTCAAGCTCTGTGTGCGCATGTCCCGTCCAGTCAGGTTCCTTCTGTCATGTATGTCCAAGGGCTCCTCGGGGGCTGAATTTGAACGGTCCTTTAGCCAAGGCCTGCTGAGGAAAGGCCAACGACGTGCACTCTCTCTGCTAGACGAACAGCGTGATGGACTCCTGTTTGACCCCGTTTGCTCCTCCGGTGTGGCGTTCCTTGCTAAACTCATGGTTGATGAGCTTAAAAAAAAGCTTAACAATATCAAGAATCAGGAAGCCAAAAATCAATTTTAGTCCATTTCAAATGCTAACAATTGCATCATAGTCTCATCTCGATGAGCTAAGCTGGATGTAACCGAGTTATCCGAACATAATACTCTAAATTTGATGCCTGACATAGCGGATAACACTGTCCCTGAGAACTCCTTGAAGAAACATGCTGAGCAAATGTCTCTGAGCGAGAGCAAGATATCCACTGGTGAGCAGCCACTTCCTGGATTCTGGGTTGCTGCTAGGCTTTCTGGGAGGAAATAGGTGTCGTACATGTAAGTGTGCAGAAACGCTTTGCCTCGCTATCCAATCAGCACGTGTACTGCCCATTTAGTGGCCCCACTCTGTGGTTGGCATAACACCAACCGTTTTGTGAAAGTAAATTCAGAAGAACAACTGAAAAAAAGCCTGACTAAAGACAATCTGGTTCGTCAGCATCAGATATAGAGAACGGACGTCACACGACTTCTGTAGAGCTACAAGAATAAATTTAAGGTAGTGATGAAAGTAACTGTCTTAAAAAAAAATAGCAAAGAGTAAGTTGTAAAGAAAACAGAAATGCTTTCACTAAATTAGACAGAAACTGAAAAGTAACTTGAAGGGATTTCCCTGCAATCGGTTACGCAATAGAGGGAAAAAACATCTTTGAAATACAGAACAACTATGGAAGTTTCACATTCTGGATAACAAAATGGCTCTGATTGTTCGGACATTAGAATTGATGTTAAGTATACCAGCACAAGGATTTTTATCATTGCTCTTGTCTAGATTCATGATGAATCACGGCTGTGATATCAAGTACAACAGCAATTTGATGGTGTGAAGATCAAAAGCATTGAACAAAAGGAGACAACGGATGTCATTTTAATCTTGATTGCATGTAGAGATTGATAATCATATGCTTTTTCAACATTTGCGGTCAACGGCATGTCGGCGCCGCTTTAGTACAAAAGCCAAATGACTTCAAGAACAACCAAATGAAACAATGTGAACGTCAAAGAAGAAAATTCCTTCCAAGTCTGATCCTTTCAATGCTGATAACCAAAAAGGTTTTCAATTCAACAAGGTTTTTAAAGTGAATCAGAAACAGGTTTTGATTCCCATACTTTTGAATGACCAACCCACTGCAAATACTAGGCTTACATCCTTGTGTGACGTTAAAAAGAAACATACAGTTGGTCAGCGGGACTCCCGATCATATGCCAGATTTTGGGATTGGGCAGTGCATTTCCAGAGCAACGGATTTAGTACAGAAGGTCAAAGCTGTTAATATTGAATTTGACAATCTCTGCTGAGATTTACCCAATGCATCATTGACACCGTCTTCTGTAGATTATGAATAAACCTTGACATACAGATTTACAAATAGCATACAGATTTATGAAAAGCAAAGAAATTAAGCAGGTCTTCCACATCACAGACTAGCATACTGGCATTAGATGATAACTTAACGTCCATCTAAATTTACTATAAACTGTACCACATACACTATCAGTCAAATGCTTTTAAAGATTTTTATTGTTTTTTAAAGAAGTCTCTTCTGCTCACCAAGCCTGCATTTATTTGATCCAAAATACAGCAAAAGCAGTAATATTATGAAATATATTTACTATTTAAAATAACTGCTTTCTATTTAAATATATTGTAAAAATGTAATTTATTCCCGTGATCAAAGTTACGTGTCACATGATCCTTCAGAAATCATTGTAATATGCTGATTTGCTGCTCAAAAAACATTATTATTATGTAGTAGAATTTGAGTAGAATTTCTTTTAGGATTCTTTGATGAATAGAAAGACCCAAAGATCAGCATTTATCTGAAATAAAAAGCTTTTGTAACATTATATACTATAACACTCAAAAGCTTAGAGTCAGTATAATTTTTTTATTTAGCAATCAAAAGTGATGATAAAGATATTTATAATGTTACAAAAGATTTCCATTTCAGATAAATGCTGTTCTTCTGAACTTTCCATTCATCAAAGAAACCTTTTCAACACAACAATAATTATTTAATATTAATAATAATAACAATAAACATTTTTTTTTGCAGCAAATCAGAATATTAGAACGATTTCTGAAGGATCATGTTAAAATTTCAGTTACAATTCTGTAAAAATTTCAAAATTTGACTGTTTTTGCTGTACTTTGGATCAAATAAATGCAAGCTTGGTGAGCAGAAGAGCCTTCTTTATAAAAAATATTAAAAGTTTTACTGTTCAAAAACTTTTGACTGGTAAAAGAAACTCAAGTCTGGTCTCCTAGTTGCTCAGTGCAAATATTTTAACATGGTATAAAAGATTAAGACTAAGTAAACGTCAGGTGGTGAACAGACGTGCAACTTGATGACATCTGCGTGCTATTGAACTTCACGTCATTCATCCGGTTAATGCAGGTCATCCACAAAAGTCTTTTTTCCTACAAGGCAAAGGATTAAAGGGATAGTTCACCCAAAAACACAAATTCTGTCAGTAATTACTCACCCTCAAGTTCCAAACCCGTAAAACCTTTGTTCATCTTCAGAACACAAATAAAGATATTTCTGATGAAATCCAAGGACTTTATGACCATGCATAGACAGCAACATTCAAGGCCCAGAAAGGTAGTAAGGACATTGTTAAAATAGTTTATAGAAACGTGCGTCGAAGACTGACACGGAAAAAAAGAAATGGTTGAATAAAGCCTCATTTTTGTTTTCTTTGTGAACAAAAAGTATTCTCAAAACTTCGTAAAATTACACTTGAACCACCACATGGACTATTTTAACGATGTCCTTACTACCTTTCTGGGCCTTGAACGTCTACATTCTCAGATTTCATTAAATATATCTTAATTTATATTCCAAAGATGAACAAAGGTCTTATGGATTTGGAACGAGAAGAGGGTGAGTAATTAATGACAGAATTCGCATTTTTGGGTGAACTACCCCTTTAAATGCAGATGAGCGAAAGAGCACTGAGATAAAATCACGTTTGCACTACATCCAACATCCATGAGCTTCTATTATTATACTATGTTCTGAAGTCGGTGAAGTAATTTCCTGCCTTTTGACGCCCTGTGAGAGTCCAGTCTGGACAGTAGCAATTAGCACCCTGTTACAGCCATCAAACAAGCTCTGTGCCTGGAGGCAACCCATGAAAGCAATCATTAAACACCAGTATCCCTCTCTCCACCGCTGCGAGCGTGAGATTCAGATAAACGCCTTTATCTAACACCACAATCTGATCTGAAAAAGAGCAAAGGTCACATTTCCTTTCAGTGTTTCAGTAATTATTCTACAAAGCAAATAAGGTTCGACATATAGGCCATTATGACTGCTTGAAAGAAGTGCTAATGCAGGATCGATAACATTTGATGTCCTTTCTTCTTTTTAAAACCTAAAAAAAAAATCCAACAACCTCTGCAGCAATGGAGGACACATTGTCTACACTTATGACCACAGGAAGTAATGACACAAGGCCCCCAGCTACACCTACCGCCACTTTGTCGGAGTGACTTTTTTTTTTAGCTCTGTACTATTTAGTACAGAAGGAAACCAGGAGGGACAGGGCATGCACGCACACCCCTCTCCTAAAAATAGCACCTCCCAAGAATTAGGTCCTACAAATCTGTCAGAAAAGTATCGGGAGGGAGGGCAAAGGGGACAAAAGGCCACATCACCCACAGCGTATGAAAGTTACACCAGTGGTTAGAATGCACTGTAACCTTTGAAGGTCACTGATGATAAAGATAAGACTAAGATCATGAATCATATTATGAAGGCATGAGGCGTAACACATATCTATCAAAATGCTCTCACCCTTGGAAGTTTACAATAAAACCATTAGGAATGAACGCAAAAAATAGCATGAAGAAGCGCTTCAGAATAATAATGATATTTATGATGCTGCTAACTGTTGTTGTGAATATCTGATGGAACACCCAGTCCTTGTTCCTGGCAACATCCCATTAGTACAGTAAACATACAGACATGGACAACTTCTTCCACACATTTTTGTTGCTCTCAGCCAGGACAGACCCCCCAGAAACAGAGGAGTGTTTATTTTTAACCCACACATAGGTTAGTGCTCTTGCTTTGGCTTTTAAGTAGGGGAAATCCTGCCACCCCCAGACATCACCCCAGTGCGGAGGCTGAAAAAAACTTTCCATGTCCTCTTCAGCACAGCAGAACCACACGGGTTTAGGCAACAACAGCCTGAACCTAATGTTGCTTATAAAGAAAGTTAAAAGTGGGGAGTATAAGAAATAGCTGCTCAGAATTTGAAACCCCAATGCATAAAGCAGATCCTAAAAAACAACCCTCAGGAGGAGAAGACATGTAAAGGGATAGTTCACCCAAAAATGAAACTTCTGTCATGTATGACACTTGTATGACTTTCTTCTGTGGAACAAAATTGAGGTTTAGTGACTTCGGTGAAATACGGTGAAAGTTAATGGACTCCAATGTTGTCTGGACCCCCAAATTTTTCAAAATATCCTCCTTTTTTTCTCCCTTGGTGTTCATGCAAGCTTGGAATAACATGAGGCTGAGCAAACTGAATGCTGCAGGGATGACATACTTTTGCTGGAAAAAAATCCGAAAACAAGTTCGCATTTTGGCACTTTCGGTTCCATGGGATTTTTTTTTGAATGGGTGTTTGGTTCATTGAAATAAGGTCTGTGGTTAACACAAGCTCAAGATATTTTCCCATTTTATTCTATGACATAAAATAAAAATCCCTTGTGATTTTTTTTTTTTTTTTTTTACTTTTACTTCATTAGCATTTAGGCAATTTCTTGTGAGAAAAACTATGGTCATATATTAAAATGGAAAATTAATGAAAACAGAATTTGGCAAAAATCAAACTGAATTTGAGACAAAAACAAAAAGTATTTCAGTTAAGTAGACATGCTTTTTGATAAATATGCTTTTAATTTAACCATTAAAACAGTCTAGAAAAATTTAATCTAAAAAAAATGAATCCAGACAAAATAAAATGGGAAAAACAGAATTAAAAAAAAAAAAAAAAAAAAGGAATTTGGGAAAAAATAAAACTGATTTCATAGGTCCTTAAAATGTCATTTTTGTTCAACTTTTAATAACTTGCTAAAACTTTTAAAAACTTGCTATTGTTTCATGATTTCAGTGAAGTAGGCATGCTTTTTAATTATTTTTTTTATTTAACCATTTAAAAAATTAAATGGGGGGGGGGGGAAGTAAAAAAAATAAAATAAAACTGGAAAAATGGAATTTGGAAAAAATTAAAGGAATTAAAAAAAAAGTTTTTCATAGGGCTCTAAGATTGTTTATAGCTATGTTTAGCTTTTGATTATTAAAATTTAATGAAGCTATTAACACAGAATCCAGAAAATTAATGGAAATCACAGCATAAATTAAATAGCATAAATTAAACATTTTTCAAAAAAGAAAATGTATTTCATAGGGCCTTAAAAATGTAATTTTTATTAATCTTTTAATAAATTGCTGTTTAATTGTCTAAGTTTCTTGATTTCAGTTAAATAGACATGCTTATGATGAACTTTTTATTTATGTATTTATTTATTTTATATTTAACCATTAAAACAGTCTTAAAAAAAAAAGTAAATTGAAAAAATGAAATCCAGAAAAAAAAAAAAAAAAACAACAACAACAACTGAATTTCAAGAAAACGGAATTTGGGAAAAAATAAAATGGATTTCATAGTCTATAAAAATTTAAATAAAAAAAAAAATTAAAATGGAAAAAAAAAGAATAATAAAAAAAATAAAACAGATCTCATAGGGCCTTAAAAATGTATTTTTTGTTAAACTTAATAAATATTCATAATTTCAGTTCAGTAAATTAGCTTTTTGATTATTTTTTTTTATTTAACCATTAAAACAGTCTAGAAAAATTTACATTTAAAAAAAAAAAAAAAAAAAAAAAAAAAAAACAGAATCCAAAAAATTAAAATGGAACAAATGGAATTTGGGAAAAAAATAAAACAGAATTTGGGAAAAACTAAAACGGNTTAAACTTAATAAATATTCATAATTTCAGTTCAGTAAATTAGCTTTTTGATTATTTTTTTTTATTTAACCATTAAAACAGTCTAGAAAAATTTACATTAAAAAAAAAAAAAAAAAAAAACAGAATCCAAAAAATTAAAATGGAACAAATGGAATTTGGGAAAAAAATAAAACAGAATTTGGGAAAAACTAAAACGGGTATCTTTAAAAAAAAAAAAAAAAAAAAACCTAAAAAGGCCAATCCATGTTTTTTTGTAGAAGGAACCAGATGAACTTTTGGGTTGGCCTCCAAAAACATGTAATCACTGCAGCACTCTACAATGACAGAATTTTAATTTCTATGTAAAAATCACTTGAACATTTTTATTTTTATCTTACAAAGAATAGCCCTTTACATTTGAGCACTGATGTCCTATTGTTTGTGCCTCAAAGGACTCTTTAGGATGGGAAAAGGATGTCAGGAACAAGAGCTCGGCTTCACCTGCCTCACTGTACGCGTCCACTCCAGCTGAGCCGATTTCTAAAGCCGTTCGCTGCAAAGCCCTGATAAGATAGTGACAGACTGAGTGGAAACACAAGACTAAAGGTCTTGTGCAAAATAGATGAGATGGCCCACACAAAACCTGGAAAGACATTTCACGGCGATGCACATGCACAAAACAAGACTGACAATGCATTTACAAAACAGATAATGTTGAAAGCAAACCGAACACACCCTGTACACACACCTTCAATGTCTTAATGATGCAGACGTCTATTTACGCGAAGGCGCCACATCAACAGGGCTTATCTCAGACTAAGTGATAGGCATCTGAAATCTTTCATGAAGTAACCGTAGAGCTTTTTCAGTTGTGGTACTGTAGCTGTACATTAGCATGGTAGAACTCTAGATGCTTCCCACAGTAGACTTCAGCCAGTCAGACTCGGAGGAAACCGCAGCGCCTGACCCCATTTAGCCGTCCTCGATCAACGAATCAAATGGGGCTTTCAGAGTTGCCTAATATCCTTAGGGTCTGCAAAGCTGCAAAGGGAATGAAAAGGGAAGTCTGATTTTCTTTAGCCTTTCATTCGCGCTCTGCTCTTTTTTGGCAATTTGTACCGCATTGCTAAGCAGTGAAGTGTGATCTGTGACTCTTACCAGTCATTTGCAGAGCAAACAGCACACAACATGAACCTCTATATCAACAAGACACTCCATAACAACCGTCAGGCTGAAACACGTAATTTTAAGATTCAAAGAGCAAGATCTGACCATCATATCTGACAGATTTGCCTGGAACCCACATTAGAGATAATAACTGTAATGGCTTGCTATTAAAGTAAAGGAACAGTGGTTTTCAACTGCATTTGCTTTCCAACCCAGATTTTATACTGAATAAAATTGGCGACCCAAACAAAGAACCAAAATTGCTCCAAAATTGAACCTTATAAAAAACCACAACCATCAAAATAATTAATATTATAATGAACTGAACAGCCCCAAAATATGCAAAATGAACACAACATGGGCTGAATACAAAAATGAATTATTTTGATAAGGCATACATAAGTACAGCAATTCACTTTTTTTAAAGGGGTCATTGGATGCAAAGTTCACTTTTTCATGTTGTTTGAACATTAATGTGTGCTGGCAGTGTTTGTACAAATCTACCCGATAATGATAATAATCCATGCAGTGGTTTTAATCCGTAAAAATAATATCCCCTTTTTCAAATCGGGGCATTCTCAGGTCGCTCCCACGATAGTTGACTGACATGAGCGTCTTACCTCAGATCAGCTGTAACAGTCCAACTTCCATTTATTCGATGCTGGAGCAGGAATGTAA
>JAHKKF010513956.1:0-11993 GCA_019740295.1 Labeo calbasu | reverse complement strand
TAAACACACCTGATCCAACTAATCAAGTCCTTCAGGCTTAATTGAAAACTGCATAGTATGTGTTGGAGCAAGGTTGGAACAAAACTCTGCAGGGCTGCAGCCCTCCAGGAAATGAGTTTGACACCCCTGATCTACACTTTATACACCGTAATGACAAAGCAAATTCCAATTTGTAACAACTTTGAAAATTTATTCAAATTCAAAAACTTAAATAAGTACATTGCATAAGTATTCCTACCCTTAATGTGGTACTTAGTACTTAGAAACACCTTACAGCCTGGAATCATTGTTCATCAGACCAGGGAAACTTGTTTCTCACAATCTGATAGTTCTTTAGGTGCTTTGTTGCAAATTTCAGTTGGGATTTCAAGTGTCTTCACTGAGAAGAGGTTTGAGTTTGACCACACCACTATAAAGACCAGACTGGTGGAGTGTTGCAATGATGTTTATCATTCTGTAAGTTTCTCCCATCTGCATATCTTTGATCATGGAGCTCAAATAGAGTGACCATCAGCTTCTTGGTCACAGCAAAGGCCCTTCTTCATCAATTGCTCAGTTTGGCCAAGAGGCCAGCTATAGGAAGAGTCCTAGTTGTTCCAAACTTCTTCCATTATGGATACTGGAGGCTACATGCTTCTGTGAACCCTTAGTGCAGCAGAATTTTTCTGAACTCCAGATCTTTGACTTGACGCAATCCTGTCTCTGAGCTCTACAGGCAGTTCTTTTGACCTTAGGGCTTGGCTTTTGCTCTGATATGCATTTTCAGCTGTTACACCTTTATTGAAGTGTGTGCCTTTCCAAATCATACTTATTCAAATGAATTTTCCACAGGTCAATCTTACGTAAAGCATAGTATCATCTACAAGTGATATGAATGCTCCTGAGCTAAATTTCAAGTGTCCCAGAAAAGGGTATGAATACTTATGAATACAACGGAATCATTTTTAATTTCTAATAAATTTGCAAAGTAATCACAAACCTGTTTTTGCTTTGTCATTATGGTGTATGGAGTGTAGATTGATGTGGAAAACAAAGTTATTTAAAGCAGTTTAACATAAGGCTGCAACATTAAAAAAAATGAAGGGGTATGAATACTTTCGCAAGGCACTGTATAAATACACACACATACATGCGTATATTTATTAAACTGAAATTATATTTTGTATTTATTTATTTATTTTTTAACCAGAGGTACCACAGGTAGATATCGACACAGTTAGGGCTTCACAAGGCCTTTGTCCTGGACAAAGAGGGACCTTGGAGTCAAAAAGGTTAAGAATCTTGTATCCACTGTTGGACATTGCCAGTGGACAAATCAAAAAGGGATATTTTGAAAATTTAACATCTAAAAGTGACAGTTTGTGTGATTACTCACTTGGCAGCTTGTGCTTCTTGCAGGAGTCTCTCTGCAGTGCGCGCATTGTCTGCCGTTTCGGTCAGAATATCATCCACCTGGGTCAGTCTGGCCACATGTTCGCGGATCTCTGCGGTCACGTTCTTTAGTGCACCGGGCGGCACTGGCAAACTCAGTTTCATCACCTCATTTGCTACTTCCTCTATACGCTTTGGATCAGTTTCATCTACACAAACAAACAGATTCAAGTTTCTAAAATCAACATTTAGATTTTTTTACTGTATTTGTGACATAATTTATATATGATCTGTCATGGTCCTACAGCAGTACTGTATATATAGGTTTATAGCAAAAAGACATAATGGGTATATAAAGCTGTTATACTTTTCAACAATATAATGGCATTTTATGCAGATCTGCAAACCTTGCAAACAACACTAACTGTGTGTTTGAAGAAAGTTTGTTTGTATGCTATTCTGAACACATTCAAAATGTGAGAGTTTGCTATATGTGAGAACTCATACTTGTGAGGAAGTCTCGTATTTGCTGAATGAGGTCTCTGAGCTCCTCATTGGTTTGTTCCACTCGTGATTTGCTCTGATTGGCTTTCAGTAACACATCCTGAGCATGGAGCTTGGCCTCATCTGCACGTCCTCGAGCATCTGACACCTACAAAAACACACATGCATGTGCTTATCAACATATTAAAAACAGTTGTGCTGATTAATATTTTTGTGGAAACTGTGATGCATTTTTTTCAGTAGTACTTTGAATGTTTCTAAAGAACATTTATTTGTAATTTTTTGCAATGATGTTAAAATCTTTATCATCAATGTTGATCAATTTAATATGTGATTGCTAAATAAAAATATTGATTTCTTACAAAAAAATAACAAAAACATGAATTTCAGGGGACTTAATAAAGAAATTAAGTAGCTCTGTCAAATCAATTAATCATGAATAATCGCATCCAAAATAAAATATTTATTTAAAAATATACATGTATGTGTGTGTATTTATATATACACATATAAATAGACACAGTACACACACAGATTTGACCTAAACACAAACTTTTATTTTGCATGCGATTAATACGCGATTAATCGATATGACAGCACTAAAATTAAGTTATATTAATGAATACTGTTGTAAATACCTACCATCTTGTTTAGCTTGTCTACTTCTCTTAAAGCATGCAGGACATCTTGGTCTAAGTTTTTGGCTTTGTTCAAAGCCTCTTGGGATCGTGCCACAATGGTCTCACATCCTTCCCCACCACACTGGGACGTCCCATCCTCGCTCACACATCCCAGACCACCACAGTCACCGCAACCATCTAGACCTGATGCCCCTCCGCACACCTACACACACATTTATACATCTGATATTATAACTCATAAAAACATAGGTTAGATGCATTCAAATAATAAGCACAGTTTCGTTTTGACTAATGTTTCTCAAAAGTGTTTTTGAGAACTGATCAGCACAAGCATCAAAATAGTAATGCATGCTGACTCCTTTTGTGCACAAAAAAGTTCTTCCAATAAGGAGTCTAGATTAGTGTTATTACTGATAATTAAAACTCAAACAATTATAAAAAAATAGGATTAAAAACTTTAGAAAAAGAAAAAATAGAAATGCTGCCTGTGCAGCTAAGTACTAAAGTAACAAAAACATGAATTTCAGAGGACTTAGTAAATAAAGTAGCGCTGTCGAATCGATTAATCGTGATTAATCGCATCCAAAATAAAAATGAGTAAATGTAAATATTTCTTAAATATATACATGTACTGTATATGTGTATTTATATATACATATAAATATACACAGTACACAAAAATATATTATGTAAACACTTATTTTGGATGCGATTAATCACGATTAATCGATTTGGCAGCACTAAAATTATTTATAATAAAGTTATAATAATTAATACTGTGAATACCTACCATCTTGTTTAGTGTGTCTGCTTCTCTTAAAGCATGCAGGACCTCTCATTCTAAGTTTTTGGCACTGTTCAAGGCCTTTTGGGATTGTAAACATCATAATGTTGTGGAACTTGTGTGTGACTTACATCATGCTTCACAGTGTTCTGATGTTTACGTCAATACTTTAAAAACACCTATCATATCACTTTAGAAGACACTGATACAACTGAGGTCATATAGATTATCATTGCATTCGTTTACATGGTTTTTGAAGCATCAACAATATAGGATTTTTTTTTTTCTGTGTCTTGTGGCAAGTTTAAAATGGCAATTATTGAAAACACTGATGTGCACAATGTGAACGCCTCCCAAAAAATTGGTGCTTCCTTAGGACCAACCTATTAGATATTTACATAACCCACTGACTACACTGTAAAAAACAAAACAAAAAAACACAACTTGTTGAGTCAACTTAAAATAATTTGTTACCCTGCTGCCTTAAAATGTTAAGTTCAAAAAAGATTAGTCAACTTGAAATGTTGAGTTTTACTAAGTGACAACAAGATATTCGAGTTGACTAAACTAAAAAAGTTGGTTTGTTAAACTTAAAAGCTGTGTTTGTTACCCGGCTGCCTTAAAATTGTAAGTTCAACTCGAATATCTAAGTTGTCACTTAGTAAAACATAACATTTCAAGTTGACTAAACTTTTTTGAGATGACTGAACTCAAAATTTCAAGGCAGCTGGGTAACAAATTATTTTAAGTTGGCTCAACAAATTGTTTTTTTACAGTGTAGTTGATTTTTTTTGTTTAATGTAGTTTAATTACCTGACGGCTTAATCGCGAAAGGTCTGTGGAGTCCAGTTCAGATCCAGTTTTGTCCAGCGTCTGTATATGCAGCTGATGCTTCAGGTTAAATTCTTTCTCTGTGCTGCCTAGTTTGGCCTCTGCAGCTTTCCGTATCTGGGCAGACTCTTTAACCAAACTTTCTGGGTCAGAAACGGCTCGATTAACACGAAACTCCGCCTCACCCGATTCCCTGTAATACTCCCTGATGCTGTCCGTCGCACCTACAGGAGACGGCCACCACGCGCTTTAGATACACCAAGTGTGTGTTGAATTTAAACCTGTATGTTTGTGTGCTCTTCTCACCTCTGGGGTCTAAATGTTTGATGTTCAGGACCTCCTGCTGTTTGTCAGAGGAGATCTCCTGTAGGTTTTGGGCCTCCTTAGTCAGGCTTTTTAGGTTCTCCACAGCCTGCTGATGGTCAGCAGATACCTTCTCCAGATCTTTTTCAGATCGGTCCATAGACTTTCTCATGGCTGATGCTGTCTCACTAAGATCAGGAGAAAGAAACTTAAATGTCAAAAAGTGAACAGTGTGAAAAAGAACTTTCCATTCACGCTGTCCCTGGTCTTGAAAGCAGACTCAGATCTCTTTGATCCATTTTAGTTGTGACCGAGTTATAGTTATAGTTAAAAATTAATTCCCAAATAAAGACAATGAATGTGATTTTTACTTCTCGAACTTGAACATCATATGGGTTTGGAATGACATGATGGTGAATAAATTATGTTTGAATGGTATTTTTTGAAGAACCATTGCTTTAAAGTTACAATGGGTTTTTAGTGCCATGTTAAAAAAAAATAAAAATAAGATTATGAGATTAAAGTCGTAATATTTTGAGAATAAGGTCGAAATTACAAGAGTAAAGTCAAAATATTTTGAGAATAAAGTCAAAATACTACGAGATGGTGCTGTCCAGGCCATTTGCATGTGCAAATACAGGCTGTACTCTCAAAATATTATAACTTTAATTTCTATGATTTATTTCTCGGAATACCTCGACTTTATTCTCGTAATGTTTTGACTTTATTCTCCAAATATTACAAATTTAATCTCAAAATATTTAGACTTTAATCTTGAAATATTTTGACTTTATTGTAGTAATACTTCGACTTTATTCTCTGAATATTTCAACTTTGTTCTTGTTATATTTCAACTTTATTTTTGTAATTTCGACTTTATTCTCAAAATATTGTGACTTTAATCTTGAAATATTTAAACTTTATTCTCATAATATTTAGTCTTTATTCTCGAAATATTTCTACTTCTTTCTCATAATAAAATGACTTTATTCTCATAAATTTCAACTTTATTCTCATAACTTCGACTTTCTTCTTCAAATATTATGACTTTAATCTCGAAAAATTTAGACTTTCTCATAATTTTGACTTTATTCCCCAAATATTACGACTTTATTTTTTCTCAAAATATTTCGACTTTATTCTCGAAAAAAAAGTGTGCAGAGAGAGCGACTTTGTTCTCATTATATTTTGACTTTTTTCTCATAATTTCGACTTTATTTTCCAAATATTATGACTTTAATCTTGAAATATTTTGACTTTATTCTCGTAATATTTCATCTTTATTCTCATAAATTTCGACTTTATTCTCATAATTTTGACTTTATTCTCCAAATATTGACTTTAATGTCCAAATATTACAACTTTATTCTCAAAATATTTAGACTTTATTCTCAAAATATTTCGACTTTCTCAAAATTTCAACTTTATTCTCCAAATACTACAACTTTAATCTCAAAATACATAGACTTTGTTCTTGTAATATTTCAACTTAATTTTTGTAATTTACTTTAATTTACAACTTAATTTCGACTTTATTCTCAAAATATTGCGACTTTAAACTTGAAATATTTTGACTTTATTGTCGTAATATTTCATCTTTATTCTCTAAATATTTCTACTTTTTTCTCGTAATAAAATGACTTTATTCTCGTAAATTTCGACTTTATTGTCATAATTTCGACTTTGTTCTCCAAATATTACGACTTTAATGTCCAAATATTACAACCTTATTCTCAAAATATTTCTAATTTATTCTCGAAATATTTCGACTTTCTCATAATTTTGACTTTATTCTCCAAATTTTACAACTTTAATCTCAATATATTTGGACTTTATTTTCATAATTTCAACTTTATTTTCATAATTTCGACTTTATTCTCAAAACATTATGACTTTAGTCTCGTAATCTTATATATTTTTTTATTTTTTAACGTGGCACTAAAACGCCATTGTATAAAGGTAATAGGAGAGTATAATGAAAACAAAGGTGTGATATGTGTGTGAATGTGTAATACACACTTGGCTTGCTGGAGCATCTTCTGCGTGTGTGTGAGCGTTTGCTGAACCTTGTCATCTTCCAGAATTTGTCTGAGCTGTTTGGTTTCATCATCCAGATTCGATATGATGTCTTTATAGGGCGTAGCCACGCCCGTCTCTTTCATTTCCTCCACTGTATCCACCAGTCTCTGCGTGTGATTGGTCAACTCTCCCACATTAACATCCCATTCGCGGAAACACTTATGACAGGCCTCACAGTCAGGAAAGGTCCCAACGTAGCCACGCCCACACGAGTCACACCTACGCCCGGCCGCGCCCTCTACGCACACACACTCGCCAGTCGTCTTATTACACTGCTGAGTGGCAATGCCTCGTGGGTCACAGTCGCATGCTGAAACACAAACATGCACAAATGATTTAAAAAATGAAATGATGCCAAAATTCTTCATGTGATTTAAAATCTTGGATGCGAGTGCTGGAAGGAACAGCAAATTCTTGTATGCGTATGTGCGCTGGAATGTGTGAGAACACATCTGCGTATTACCACGCATGATATACTATGTGAAGAAACTGGGAAACTGTTTGGGAGAATCTCCTAAAGACGGTGTCTGGATCATATTTAACCCTACAAATATATAAGAAAATTAAGCCTATTGTCAGTACCAATTTTATGCTATTTAATATTGTTATGCAAAAAATTGTATTCTCATTACGACAGTGGGAAAACAAACAAATAAATAAATAAATTGTACAATATTACCTAAAAAAACATAACCTTCACCAACATTTTCATTACTTAAAATAAAAATTAACTGAAACAAAATACAATATATAAAAAAGTTAACTTATTTTAATTCAAATAATTGCCAAAACCAACAAGTTGAAGTACTAAACTATGCCTCAAAATGAACTAAATTCAAAGAAAATATAAAAATAAAATATTATTTCAAAATATTACTTTAAAAAATACAACAAACCAAAGTAGAACTAGAATGATTACAAAACAACTTATTTTAATTTTTACATCTTAAGAAATATACATTTTATTAAGTAAATATTTAGGAAAATAATACATTTTTAAATGTATAGTTTTGATTTGAAATAAGATTCATTGTACTGTATATTTGTTGTCACTACAAAAAATCCTAACAATCCTAAAATTAGATTCATTTTCTTTGTGCAAAGTGCAATTTTATATTTGACCCTGGACCACAAAACCAGTCATAAGGTCACAAAACCGTACATTATACACACACACACAAAAAAAATCGCCTTTAAAGTTGTCCAAATTAAGTTCTAAGCAATGCATATCACTAATCAAAAATTAAGTTTTGATATATTTACGGCAGGAAATTTACAAAATATCTTCACGGATTATGATCTTTACTTAATATCCTAATGATTTTAGACATAAAAGACAAATCGATCATTTTCACCCATACAATGTATTTTTGGCTATTGCTATAAATACAGTAGTCAACATTTGAAGTGGATCAAAAAAGTTTCATTAAAGTTGTCCTAAGACAGGAACGGGTATTGTTTTGGTTTTAGGACAACTTTGATGAAAGGTTTTGATCCACTTCAAATGTTGACTACTGTATACCCATGCTACTTAAGACTGGTTTTGTGGTCCACGGTCACATATTATTTTTCTCTTGTCATTGGGATGAAATGTGACATTGTGTTTGGTTCATAACATTCCTTTGGAATATTACGAGAACTTTCTAATCGTTTTTTTGGCATTAAGCGCGCTTGTGTACCTCCACTGGAATTCCCTCCTCCTCTTTTTATTTGCTCTTGACTTTGAAACATAAACACAACATTTAAGTTGCATATCAGGTTTATGATCTTTATCTGAAAAAAGAACACCGTTAAAGCTGCTATTTCAACCAAATCCAACATTGCGTAGGTAAACGCAGACATTAGCCTCAGACCATCATAAGATTGAATTGCAAAATGTTTTGCATTGCTTACTTAAGTGTGCCAGAAAGATAAAAAGCAGGAAAAGAGAAAAATAGAGATATTGCTTGTTTGGTTATAGTTCAACAAGAATACTCATAACACACTTCTGCTTAAAGTAACAGGAAACCCTTATTCAAATAAATTCTAGGTCTCTTGAACACTATCTGTAGAATATCAGAGAAAAGAGAATAAATCACACTGACTCTAATAAACACATATGCATATATTTTCCAACCAGTTTAAACATATTGGAAGTCTATTTACACTGTGTGCATGTATTTGTTTGTAGCAGCCCAGACTCACAAAGGAAACTTTGTCTGCATTCTACGGAAATATTGTCTCCGATACATTTGAACTGTGTATCGGAGAAATCCATTACGACTTTGGATGCTATGTTGCATTTGAGTAACGCAAGAGAATTTCACACATAAACAGAACCAAATCACATGAAAATAAACTGGCATTTTGGAGATTTCTCTGAAATAAGGCCTAAGCATGATTAAGACTTTATGGAATTTTAGTGGAGGTCGGAAAGCAATTTTGTTTTTCTTGAGAGTTTGTTAGTTTGTATTTGTATGTGGTTAATGTGTTCTATGCAGTGTTTACACTGTCAGACATTTCAAATTTTGTACACATATCAGGCATATCTTCATGCACAATTTTTTGTCATTGCTTCATAACCAGTTGGTTCAGTCTGGTATGAAATTCACTTGATGTTAAGGACATGTTAACAAATGCATGAGAACTGTCTTCAGTTGCAAATTTATCACAATATCATAAATACATGAAATAAGCATTTCAATCTAATGTGTTCAAGAGAACAACATAATTTCCAAAGAAACTGTGTATATATATATATATATATATATATTTAAATAATACACTCTAAGCAAAGTCTGAAAACAATTTGGCACAGTGTTTATGTTAAAATGATCACCCAAAAAATGAAAATTGTCAATTTTGGTAAACTATCCCTTTAATATGAAGGAATTTTCCACATTAATTTTTGACCGCACACATACAGAGTTTTCATCAACACATTTTTATGCTAATTTTGGGATATTGCATACAATTAATGTATCAGTTTTTGCATCAGTTTCTTTAAACACATTAAATGGAAACACTGCTTTATTTATGAATTCACTGATTGATTGATTTATTTTAATCTCTGTGATACATTATGATACACACTGTGTTGTATTATTTATTATTTTTATTTTATTTTATTTTATTTTGAAATAAGAATAATTTTATAAGAATCTAGGGTTGTCACCATAGATAACGACAAAACCTCAAAGTAAAACATTAATATGCATTACAGTAATGAGAATTTGGTGTTATATAACGATGGGTTATATTGTCAAGAAAATAATGTATTAATGTATTTATGCGTGATTTTTTTCATCGTCCAAGCAATGTTAAAAAAAAAAAACACAAGAAATTCCTGAATCAATAGACAAAATAAAAAATACAAAAATAAAACATTTGTATAAGAAAACATTTTCAGAGAAACTAACGCAAAATAGAAATGAAACGAATTGTATTTTTCTGTATTTTGGAATACTTATTTGCATCTCGGTGTTTCCATCCATTATTTTTTATGCACTATCCCAAAATTTGTATAAAAGTCCAGCCCTCTCAGTTGACTTTGTATTGTGAGAAGCTGCCTCCTTGTCATTTCTGACTTATAACAAATAACAGAACAATGTCTGAAAGCTGCTATGTGACAAGGTGTACAGTAAACAAGCTAAAAAAACACAGAACTATAAGCTGTTGACCCCAAAAAAAAACACTAGAAATGAGCGTTTAAAGACACAAAAGTAGAGCGCAATGTGTAATATTACTCTGAGAACTACACCCACTGGAGGGAAACATAATCGGCAACAGGAAATGTTTATTATGTTTAGCCATGTCAAAAGATTATTACACCACCCTATGTGAACCCGAGAGGAGGGGATATATTGAGAAACTAAATGTTATTGGTCTATGTCAGTGCCCCTTTTCCTTACCTTCCTTTTGTTGGAGAAATGATTCAACTGAATGGCCCAATGTGAAATACCCTGACATCTACAACTATTTGTGTCCTTAAACACTCATTTTTTGGAGGTTGACAGCTTATAAAAACGTAGTTCTGGGCTTTTAGCTTGTTTACTGTACACCTTGTCACACAGCAGCTTTTAGGCAGTTCTGTGTTTTGCTGTAAGTCAGAAATGACAAGAAGGCAGCTTTCCGCAATACAAAGTCAGTGGAGAGAGAGAGGGTTGGATTGGCCACGCCCCCCACCCTCCGGTATGGGCGTGGCCTATACTAGTATAGCAGAAATCGTTTTTTTAACAACACAGTGCAGACTCACCATGGCACTGGACCTCAGGATCGCCCCAGAACAGTTCCCTGCACTCCTCACACGTCCTGCCTCCAAAACCAGGCTTACAGGAACACTGACCGGTCAGCTAAGACAAGCGTAAACACATGAGAAATAGTGTTAAGTTTGTATTTCCCTTGATGTATGATTTAAATTTAAGCATTTGTAGTTTATACCAGGTCACAGGAGGTTGTGTAAGAATGTTCAGGGTGACACTGGCAAGGTTGGCATCCTTTGCCACTGTTGATGTTCCATGTGTTGGGGGCACAGCGGTCACAGTGCTGACCCACAACGCCGGGCAGGCATGGGCACTGCCCGCTAACCCTGTCACACTCACACAGGCCATCAACACAACTTTGCCTGGAAGTTCCCACAAGATGACACATACATCCTGAAGACAAAACGAAACAAAAAAAACTTACAATAGCGAAAAGATACATTGCTCAAAAGTTGCTATTTCATAGCTGACTCAAAAAAATAGATTCTGCCAGGATTTTTGTGGTGGAACACAAAGAACGATATTTTGAAAAGTCAGTTGTTGTTTTGGACCCCATTGACTTTCAATGCATGGACAAAAACAGTTCTTCAAATATCCTCTATTGTGTTCCACAGAAGAAAGGACATGATGGAGAAAAGGACAACTAGTATATACCACATACTAAAAGAACACTGAAGAACGGACACTTGTTTAGACTGTATACTTACTTCTGCAGTTCTGAGTACGGGCGTCTCCATAATAACCACGACTGCAGTACTGGCACGCATTGCCATCGGTGTGAAACAGGCATTTGAGACAGGCTCCAGTGCGGGGGTCACACGAGTCAGGGTCCTGCATGTTAATATTTCCGTTACACTGACAAGGATGGCACCGCCCTCCTGGTACCTGAGGGTTACCATAGTAACCAGAGGCACAGTCCTCACACTTAGGTCCTATAGGGTGAAACAGGGGTGAGATTCGTTTTATCTGAGATTTGAGATTTTGTTTGTATTCTGTTCATTTCTCTGACTGTTGTATTCACCTTTGTAGCCTGAGTTGCATACACAGACCATTTGGAGAGAGCTGGGATTTTGGTAACAGCTGTCAGCAAACTGCATTCCACTTCCAGGTCCATTGGGGCACATACAAGGGCGGCACGGCTCACTGGAGCCCAGAAGTGTGTTGCGGTGATAACCACTTTCACACCTGGAACAGAGGGTTTCAAGAAACACAAGTGTCTTTGTGAAGTATTCCATGTAG
>JAHKKF010513955.1:42541-53364 GCA_019740295.1 Labeo calbasu | reverse complement strand
CCAGCCGAGGAAGAAGGGTCTTATCTAGCGAAACGATCGGTTATTTTCATTTAAAAAATACAGTTTAAATGCTTTTTAATCTCAAACGCTCGTCTTGTCTTTCTGTCCTTGAACTCTTCTCTATTTTCTCCCTCAACTTCAAAAATCATTTCAAAATCATCACTGCAGAAGTTACGACCCAGTCTTTACAAAGTGAACAAAGAAGATCAAACACCCTTAACAAAAAAGGTAAAACAGCGATATAAGACACTTTTGAAGTTGAGGGAAAACATGAGATGGGAGTTTTCACCATACCAGTCCATTATATGGAGAAAAATCCTGAAATGTTTCCCTCAAAAAACATAATTTCTATACGGCTGAAGAAAGAAAGACATTAACGTCTTGGATGACAAGGGGTGAGTACATTATCTGTCAATTTTTGTTCTGGAAGTGGACTTCTCCTTTAAGTAAACTCATTTAAAGCACCGCCATGACTCTGTACACTAGTGATGGCAAAACTAATGGTGACACTGATTTTATTTCCCTTTTAATTGCATTATAAAAGGATTATGCAAATCTTTTCATCACTCTGTGCATCGTGGCCAAAACAGTGAATAGCTCCTGCCTTGATTCACATTCACTTCTGCGACTGATTTTTCCATTAACATTTTTATTACTTAAGAGTAACTGATTAAGTGATTTGGGTGTAGTGGCACAAAAACATTGAAAAAATGCCACATTCACCTTTAAAAAATCCACAAAATCCATGTGCAAAGGAGCAAACTTGTATTATGAACAACATTCCCAAATGATTTTGCAAAACCAGCATTACTGTTCACCATAGTTGGCAATATAGATATGATAATAGCATATTGGCTATTAAAAACCGATAATGATGTTCAGTTGACAACAGAAAGCTTACATAACATTATATTCAATGTATATATGAAATATGTTATCGCACTCAAGTGCTCTTTAATTACGAGGATATTTATGCAATCAGTTACAACAGGATGATGCAGCAGACATTTCTGATTAGGCATGGCTACCCCTTGGGGTCCAAAAGGGATAGGAGTCTGTATTACCAGCCTGCTTTGCTTTCTGATCCTGTTCTCCATCATGTTCTGTTGTCTATCCGCTTTGACTACCAATAAGATAAACACAGAAGCCAGAGTAATTGTAAATGTCAGGACATTGTAAATTTGTAATGAGTATTATTTCATTTCAAGTATTTGGCTGGATACTGTTATTGACATTTCAGTGATATTACAATTTTAAGGTCTGATGGTATTTGAGCAGCGAATTATTATAATTTATGCATTACAACTGCCCCTGTTAAATTCAATAATATGACAGCCACGTCTTTGAAAAAGTAAACATTTCGATTTTCTCTTAGAACACATATACTTTGTACATTTTTTTTTTTTTTTTTTTATACCCAAAGATATATTGTCATTCTTGCCGGCAGTTATTTTACTCTTCATAATATAAGTAAGCCAGCTTCATATTCCAGGCTTTGGCTTCTTATTACTTACTGAGAGCAGGGCTCTAACTGTACCCCGTGGAGAGGAGGGCAGAAAGTAAAAAATAGTTTGCTGCGGGGAAGGTACATTCACCGTACCTTCCCTTTGAAAAAAGGAAAGGGGTCAGTGAAAAGAAAGGTCAAAATATCATTGCTGCAAGCAAAGCAAAAAAAAAAAAAAGCTAACTTTTCACACAGTTAGTTTTCTGATTCTAATTTAGACTTAAAAATAGGTGGATCGTACCCAGTGAGTCAGTTTTTCTTCAAAATGCGTCGTGCCCCAAGAAAAAGAACTATCGACTGTATTCCAACAGTGGCGCTATTTATTAAGGTTTTGTTTATCATCACCTCACTTTGACAAATACACCAGTTCTTTCGCAGCCACAGGAAAAAACCGTGGAGAGTGGGATTTGATTTTTGTGGCTGCCAGATGGTGAATTAATTTTAAGTTCTGGTTCTTGTAATTCCCACTTGTGCAGGCTGCTTATTTGGAGTTCCACCGTATACAAATCAGGTTTGGGCAACGCAACACAAGTCCCCTGTGTAGTTTTCCATGCAGTTATTTTCAAAGAACAAGGAAAATCTGGTTGCTATTGTAATTCAATTCCCATACAAAATGTAACTCATTATTTGAATACAATCAAAGCATACAATTTTTGCACGCTTTAATAAATACAGAGCAGATTTTTACAAAGACTTTCGGAGATTTAAACTCGGCAGTGTTCCGAATACAAACATCACGTTCACTTTGTTTGAAATGCGTTGCACCGAATCAACAATTCTGTAATTTGGAAAGCTTGTGAATAAAATGATGAACGAAAACAAGGTAAAAACGCTGACTGCTCCGTGAGGAATGTGTAAACATACGCTGGCGTGTATAAATGAGCTTGTTGTTGGTTATGAGGGTGTTGTACACAGATAATTTGTGGTTCATTGGTGGCTATATTGAGATGTAACATCTTTCCTAATTATCTCCACTGAGAGTCCATGTTTAATTGGAGTCCTGTGGCATGAGGACACGCACCCACACACATCAAAAATGCGCATTTACATAAAACACATACAAGTTCAACGTAAACATAATAAGAGAGTGTGATTAGGAGTCTCACATCTGACATTGCACTCCAACATCACACGGAAACTGCAAATTGGAATCAAAGGAATTGCTCTCTGCTGAGCAGTTTCTTTCTCCTGTTGGTACTGTCTGATCCTACATTATTGCTTAGGTGCTCTATAAACTAGGGCATAGCTTTCTACCTTCTCTATCTTGTGGACAAACACAGAAAGCAGTGATTGAGCTCAGAAAGGAGTAGAACTGTCATGTAACCACTTTCTGTTAGAGTTGTCACTTCATATTGCACTATTGTTTCAGTCTGAGTCTGGATTTCAAACAGGTGAAGCAATAGTTCTCTTGCTATTTCCCCACCTATTTGTTGCTCTTTCTTCTGTGGAGCACAAAATGAGTCCTTAGCCGCTTCTCAATACCGAGTACACAAAGTTCGGGGTTACGTCTTTGGTATTTCGAACTTTGCAAACTCCCGAGGACAAGACTATGCAAATATAACAGCAGCGTACTTGATAACGTCACTCACTTTGATTATCCTCAGTCTATGTATACAGGGCTCGAAATTGCGACCGTTTTGGTCGTATATGCTCCCAGAATTTAATCTGCGTGACCTCAAAATATATCTGGGAGCATTTGTGAGTAATTGTTGTGGTGCGACTTGTTTTCAATTCTTTACAAAACTTTCGCTAAGTACTGCAGTATATGACTGCTGTCAGCTGATACAGTGAGCCGTTCTATCCAACTTTAGCTTACATAACCAATTACACTCTATCTTTATATTTTTAGCTTTAATGCAGATTTTAGATATTACCCTGATGAAAAAAACAGCATATGCTGGTAGTTATGTTTTGATGCTGGGATGCTGGTTAGGTATGTTTTGATGCTGGTTTAAGCTGATTCTTTGCTGGTTTATGCTGGTTTTAACTGGTCATGTTGCTGGTCAAGGACCAGCATAAACCAGCAAAGGACCATCTTAAACCAGCAAAGGACCATCTTAAACCAGCAAAAGACCAGCTTAAACCAGCATCAAAACATACGTAACCAGCATCCCAGCATTAAAACATAACTACCAGCATCAATTACTGACATTGCGCTCCGTTGGAACTCGGAACCGGCCGGTTTTTGCTCCAAACGTTTTCTTTCAACCAATCTCTGTTCCAGATTTGCACTGCATTGCAATTAGGGGTGTGTGATATGAACATTTTTGATTGTGGACGATTAAAATATTCCTACGATCTGCTATTATTGAAGAAATAAAGTAGGCCTATCGTGCTACAGCGCACATTCTGTCAGTTGCAGTTCTGTTCTGTGAAGCTGTTAATCATCAGGATGTTGCTGGCCGTTCCTCTCAATTTGCAGTTGTGGTGCTCCGTAATATTCATTGGGTGCTTCTAAATTTTATTTGGTGCTCCTAACTTTTTGAACTTGGGAGCACCAGTGCTACCAAGTAAAAAAGTTAATTTCAAGCCCTGGTATATTTACAATGAGACGAAATATGATATCAAACACCTTTGACTCTTTTAGTTTTCATTTAAACATATTAATAGCATCGAAAATGTAGTTCAGTTTGTATGTACACATAACAAAATACTTGACTAAAGCAAACAATTCAGTCAAACAAATGCTACAAACTCTGTACTACGGTAAAGTTAAATATATAAAGTTATGAAACCTAACTTTGTGCTCAGCCAAAATGATATGGCCTGGAACAAACAATAGATTCATGTAGGGCTGCAACAATTCCTTAATTCTGGTCGAGTATTTGATTTTTTTTTTTTTTTTTTTAAATTCTCGATTGCATTTTGCCTGTGTCGAGTAAGCGGCAAAATACCGGAAGTGGTGCACTCCACACATTAAACTTATTTAAAAATCATAATAAAGCCTAATGCTAATAAGAACTCACAAACATTACGATACAGTTGAATAAATATATGCACTGCAGGTTTAAAATATGCGCTTCAATTATTTACATGCCTGTAGGGTAAATGCTGCTACTCATAATGTTATTATTTACATATGTGGAGCGTCTCAAACCCCATCTCCGCATGTTTTTGTTTGGATTTATTATTACATTGATGTGGGAATGCAACGTGCGCTATTTCATCAGATTTGTAAGGTAAATCATTTCTAAACATACACAAACACAGGAGAATACATTATCTTTGTCAATATGCCAAGTATTCATCGCAATTTCAAAATAAAAGTTTAAACCCTCACTCAGAGTTTAGATGTTTTGATGTCCACATATTCAAGAAATTACAGCGGCTGTAGCTTTTCTACCATAAAGAAATGACCATATATTAAAGATTAAGTGGACATTTGAATGAAATGTTGTTAAATAAATATTAAACAAGGATTAGATCGCGCTGTCAAGTGTAAAAACAATCGCCAGGCGCCCTCTGCAGGCTTTTAATATAATGCGTAATGTACATTAGCACTATTGTTTATAATACATTATGTATTTTCAGTCATTTTAAAGGCTATTGTTCACCTGGGTCTATTTTTATTACTACAAAAAAAATTATCCAATTGCTCAATTCATCGTCAGAATAATCGACAGATTACTCGATTATCAAAATAATCATTAGTGACAGTCCTAGATTCATGAGACCCAGTGTTGCCTGTTATATATATCCAAAACAAATTATATCTCATGTTTAATTGCCTCAAGCTCACATCTCCAAAGTAAGTTTATAAAGTTATGTGCTATATCTTTATAAATAAACCACAGATTTGAAAACTACAACTACATTCTCACCTAAAAACTCCTAAAACTACATTTAATAACACAGTAACAATATTTTGAATGTTATGTTGTTTTTCGCCTATAGTGCTTGCTGGTTGCTGCGAAATGCATGCCAGGATGCCTGGCTGCCTCAAGTGCGCACAAGTCACCTCCTGATGCATACTTGATAAAAGTGGCGGAGCAAGAACACATCCGGGGATTTGAACTGTAATTGGCTAGATGTGAACTTTGAATTGTAACAGTATTTGGGGAACGACTGATGACATTTAACAAGTCCATTAGAACACAAGTACAGACAAGAACACATTTTGAGAAACAGCAACTGTACAGAATGTTCTGAGTGATCTGTTCTATAAAATGAAAGTGCATGGACGCTACCGTTCGAAAGACTGGGGTCAGTTATGAAACTGAAACTGACCAAAAATTGACCAAAAGTGATATTAAAGCATTAGTTCACCACCAGAATGAAAATTTCCAGATAATTTACTCACCCCTGTGTCATCCAAGATGTTGATGTCTTTCTTTCTTCAGTCAAAAAAAAAAAAAAAAAAGGTTTTTGAGAAAAACATTCCAGGATTTTTCTCTGTATCAGTGTTTCCCAACCACTGTGCCACTGTGTATCTCTATTATATTTCGTTATTATTATTTTAAATCAGTGCTATTGGTCATCATTATGTCTGTTTGTGTTTTTTTTTACAAATTTTTAACCAATGAAAAGCATTCAAAAGAGCCTGTGACTTAATCTCGTAACGCCATTGGATAAATCGTCATTCAAACCTCATAACTCCACCCCGTCTCCATTCAGAATGAGGTGCCATGACACACGCGTTTACTTCTTCGCAATGAAAGGGTAAATAAAGAACTGATATTTGAATAAGTACAAAATTTTCTTAACTCAAGAAACACTGTCTATGAAGGCTCAAGTCTTTTGTGTTTGAAGAGTGCAGAAGAGTCTTTTTCTGTCAGATTGTATATATACTTTCGTACGTTTTAAATATCCTGTGCATAGCGGTTCATCTTTTATGTCATTTTGGGCAAATTATTATTAGTAGTAGTATTATTGGTATTAAACAACCAAAAAAACTGAGTTCCCATATTGCTACAATAAACTTTATAACCTTTAAATTGATGAAAACCTAATACGCCATTCTAATGACAGACAAACACATACCTCCGTCATTCGCTAGTCAAAAACCTTGTTCACTCCATTTGAACATGATTTTCAGAAAATGTTAAGTGCAAGTGTCTGATTATAAAACAAAAATACCAACTTTGACAACGCATTGTTTAATTATGAGGGGAAAAAAAACTTACAAAACTGTGCCAGGCAGAAAAAAGGTTGGGAAACGGGTTGAAGGTCCAAACTCCGGTTTCAATGCAGCTTCAAAGGGCTCTACATGATCCCAGCTGATGAATAAGGGTCTTATCTATAGTGAAACGATCTGTCATTTTCTAACAAAAATTAAAAATGAATGTACTTTTTAACCACAAATGCTCATCTTGCACTAGCTTGATGTTGGAAAGGTCACGCGTGATGTAGGCGGAAGTACCGACCCAGTGTTTAAGTGAGCATGCAAAGAAAGTGAAACGCCCTTTACAAAAAAAAAAGTACAACAACAATGTTGGATGATTTTGAAGTTGGAGGAGAAAGTGGAGAGTTTTTCACCCTACCCTACCGAGTACTCAGATGAAGAACTAACCATGCATGAGCTAGTGCAAGATCTAGTGCATTTGTGGTTAAAAAGTATATAATTTTTTTTTTTTTTAAGAAAATGACCAGTCATTTCACTGGATAAGAACTTTATTCCTTGGCTGGGATCATGTAGAGCCCTTTGAAGCTGCATTGAAACTGCAATTTGGATCTTCAAACTGGAGAAAAATCCTGATGAAAGAAACACATGAACGTCTTGGATGACATGGGGGTGGGTAAATTCACAGGAAATTTTTATTCTGGAAGTGAACTAATCCTTTAAAGACATTTTTTAATGTTACAAAAGATTTACATTTCAAATAAATCCTGTTCTTGTGAACTTTATCAAAGAATCCTGAAGAAGCAGCATTTTTAAAAATATATTAGGCATTACAACTGTTTTCAACACTGATTATAAAAAGCTTTCTTGAGCAGCAAATCAGCATATTAGAATGATTTCTGAAGAATCATGTGTATATATGAATTGCAACAATAATATGGAGAGTAAAAACGGTAGTCAGTAATTGCAATAAAATCTAAATCTCATCAATATTTGCAAGTTGATCAGTCTAAGTTCTAAAATTAGGATTTAAAAGGTAAAAATGTGCATTGCAATCCAATGTCAACTGGTCTTCAATATGTACTGCTTAATCTGAGCAGTGTTTTGTGTATTTGCGCAGGTGTGCACGTGCACAAATAGTTTCAGCAACTGAACCCATAGAGATTATGATGTATGCTCAGGTGTGCACGTGTATTTGTCTATAGCTAAGTGAGCATGCATTGTTTGTCCGTGTTCGACAGTATGTATGTATCCCTCCAAGCCTGAGAGCCTGATGTAATGGTGATGAGAGAGTTCTCGTAGAGTACGTGAGGGCTGCTGTGGGCAGATCCCTGGTGCTGGGGAACTACATCAATAACCACACAACATACACCACAAATGTCTTCTCAACCAGTGACAGCCAGTCCCTGCAGCCTCCCACAAGCCCCCACAATCCCTTTCTATTTTCTCACTTTGGCTCTCTCACTCTTTCTCTGTAATCTAGGCCAGTGAAATGTGCTTATAATGCAGCTGACATATTATGAATAGGATGAAACATTATGCACATTCAGTGTTCATGTCAGGCAAACATACGCACACACATACACGTTTTGTAGCCATGTAGAAAAATGTAACAAATATGAATTATTAAAGAGGAGCTTCAGTGACTTTCCCAAACGAGTTCGTATTTATTTACATTTTTGTTCCCGAGCTTCGTGTTATGAAAAAGATTCCCATTTCCTTTGCTGCCAGTTTTCTTCTACAAAGACAGGTGAAATCTATATGAACTTTTGTAAAAGACTACTGACCTGTGCTTAAGGTCACAGAGTTCTTTAACAAAGACACTCGCACAGAGATACAGAGCTCTCTAGGTGTTAGACGTGTTGGAGACATTCATTACCCTCACCGTGGTGATTCACCCTCCTTACACAGCTTTATTGAGCACACACACTTATAGTCCAACACATCCACACACATATAGTGCTTCATTATCTGTCTTTGTACAAGGAGATTTTCTGTGGATTGTCTTGACATAACAAGGGATTGCAGTGAAACCCTCACTAATATAGGTTTGAGAGCTTTCGAATTCATTGAGTGTGTATATGTATCTGTGTGCACATTTTCTACAAATACTTTTTGCTTGCGTGGAGAATTGTATTTTTTATATACTATAGCAGCAATTTTTTTTCATATTTGTAACTGCACATTACAATTTTGACCAATACTGATGATTGTTTTGATGTTATGGTCAAAACTAAAATTCTGTACTATTTTATCTACATAAAATAAATAAATAGATAAAACGTATACATATTTAAAGGGATAGTTTACCCAAAAATACGAATTCTGTCATTAATTACTCACCCTTATGTCGTTCCAAGCCCGTCAGACCTTTGTTCACCTTCAGAACACAAATTAAGATATTTTTGATGAAATCCAAATTTTCTTTGCACACAAAAAATATTCTCATAGCTTCATAAAACTACGGTTGAAGCGCTGATGTCACATGGACTATTTTAACAGTGTCCTTACTGCCTTTCTGGGCCTTGAACATGAACGTGTCAGTTGTGTTGCTGTCTATGCAGGGACAGAAAGCTTTCGGATTTCATCAAAAATAGTCAGGGGTTCAAGCACGTAGCACTGAAACCTTATTGTAATTATTAGGATTACAAGGATCAGCAATCTCCACATAAAACTGATCAGGCAGACCAAACTGTAGGTCGTAGAGACTTTAAACTTGGAGGGATGGTAGTACTCCCACTGTCTACAACGTCACAAAGGCTTGCCCCAGTCAGCCTAATGGGGGTGCTACAGCATTGCTCGTAACTCCTTAACCGTTCATTACAGGCTCAAGGGTCTTATGTCGGTGGAATGGCGCAATTTTCGGGTATTTTGCATTTTTTGAAAAACATACTTTTGCAAAGTAGTCCTAGGTTTATCGCCTGATCGGAACCAAACCAGTACAGGAAGATTCTCTGGAGAGTGAATATCAATAATTATTAGAATATTAATAATTAAAGTTAAACTTTTTTTGTGACTCTCTGTCGCAAAGGGACACCAAAACGCTTGAAAGGGGCAGAGCTTTTGAACGGAATGAGATATCTTCGCTAAACTCACAACGCATATGTAAGAGCTGAATCTGAGGTCACTTGGTGGTGCTATAAGTGAGAAAAAACATAAAAACAGCCATAACTATGCAAACATTGTCCTATCAACGTGAAAATCAGTATGCACGGTCTTGGTCCAAAAGCGTCTGTAAGGACGTTCTCAAAAAACATGGCCGCCATTGGTCGATGAAATTTGAGCACCTATTAGACAAGGTTAACGGAGGCCGATCGGAACGAAACTCGGTGGGCCTGTTTGACTCACGGCCCTAAAAGTCTGGGAGAAATTTGAAAGAAATCGGCCACTGGGGGGGTGATACTGCACTTTTCAATATATGTTGTGCAATTTTTCACACATATGCACAATATTCGTATCATGTGATAGATCTCCTCGTTCTGAACATTTTTGCCTCTAGAACCACTGGTGTCAATCAAACTGTTAGGTAAATGCTTGAGAAGATTTGAAAAACGTACGTTTGCAAAATAGTCCTAGGTTTTTCACTCAATCTGGAAAAACCATTGCAGTACAATTCTCTGGACTCTCCAGATCAGTAATTATGAAAAAAATGTTGAAATTTACCCTATAACTAGGGTAGCTATAACAGGGTCGTTTGGAAAAGGGGCCTATCCAAATGTACCCAAAAACCTATAAAGCCTAAAGGAAAACTCAAAACTTCACGAAACCTGGTGAGCACATGTGACAGGTGATTCTATAACAGTCATTAAAAAACAGCATATTTCTATGGCAAATTACCTGTATTTGCTAAGAATGCTTTAAATCATTGATTTAGGTGGTTGCAGGTTTGCTAAATAATATGTAATGTCTTTTTTCATATGTGCTTAAATGCCTTAAAGGGGTCATCGGATGCTAATTTCACTTTTACATGTTGTTTGAACATTAATGTGTGTTGGCAGTGTATGTACAAATCTACCCTATAATGCTAAAAATCCATGCAGTGGTTTTTAATTAATCTGTAAAAATAATATCCCCTTTTTCAAATCGAGTCATTCTCAGATGCCTGTCGTTGTGGCATCGCACCGACAGAAGCCACTCCCTCGATAGTTGATTGACATAAGCTTTTTACCTCAGATCAGCTGTAACAGTCCGCCCTCTTTGTTTCGATGCTGGAGCAGGGATGTAAGTTAGACAAGAATATCTCTGATTGAGCGATTGAGG
>JAHKKF010513955.1:1454-42491 GCA_019740295.1 Labeo calbasu | reverse complement strand
GAGCAGGGATGTAAGTTAGACAAGAATATCTCTGATTGAGCGATTGAGGTGTTGTGTTGCTGGATGTAATAATGAACGTAGTAGTCGTCATTTACTCCCGAAATCTGAGCCGCTGAAGATGCAGTTGATTACGTTTGTTTGTGAAGGGAATGCGCCTCCCGATCTACATGTATCCGTCTATGTTCGCGCGAATCGTTTGTGATCCAGCTTCACTTACAGCAGAAGTGAGTATAAGGTTTTTTTATGAATCTTTGCGATTGTCTTTCCTAATAATGTGCTAGTTAGCAAGTTTAGCGGCTAAATGCGGCTAAAGTAAACAGACTCATCGCTCCACAGAGAGAAGAGAGGGATGGGGCGAGCAGAGCTCATTTGCATTTAAAGCAGCCTCGACCAGAATGAGATGATTTTTGAAGAGCTGATTTTGACAAGGTAAAAAGGGTGTTGTTTTACACAACCATTGAGAATTTTTAACCAAAGTATATTATAGAGTTTTCATTAAGACCCTAAAGAATCATATCCACTTGTGGAAAATGGGCATCCGATGACCCCTTTAAAGAGCTTGAACCCCGGTAATCGCTGCTTGCAGCTGTATTTTAATTTGTGTTCCGAAGATGAGCGAAGGTCTTACGGGTTTGGAACTACATGAATAATTCAATTAAATTACATTTTAACAATTAAATGTAATATATTGACATATTGTGGCAAAACAACACTGGCAATTGAATAAATACAAATAACAGGTGTGTGAGAGCTGTCTTTGTTTTGGGCTTGTGTGCATCAGATTTGATTCCGAATAATTTATTTACCAGTGCTCATTATGATAATCCTATAAATGCTGTCATGCAGTTTGGAAATCCCATCAGCACAAATGCAGCATTCTCCAGCTTAATGTCACATTCACATATCCAGTTTCATTACAATCATAGCCAAAGCAGCTCTGCGACAATACTGAATGAACAGATCATCCCTACCTTCCCTCAAAGATTTCTGAGGACGTCATAATTTATAATGTTATGACTTTTTTAAACAGTTGTACATTTTTCTACACATTTACCGTGTGAGAAATTACAGCTATTGATTTGTTGGCTGTGTGAAGACTGACCGATCAATTATCACGATTCTCCGCTTACATGTGTGTTGTCAGAAAAAAATGCCCTGTATTTCACTAAAGCCTCTGTTTCTTGCTTTTGCTCTGTCTCTTTTTATTATAGACCGGCGTGTCATCATGATATCCTTCAGTCACACCACTCTCTCTTCCTGTTCTCTCTCTCTCCTATCAGATAGTGTTGGCCACTCTCATGGGAATGCAAGCTGGCAGTGGCCTGTCCCATCTGTCAGACAGAGGATGAGGAGGAGTGAGGGTGTGTGTGCGTGTTCACACTGGCGTGTGAATGAACGTGAGATATATATATATATATATATATATATGTTCATATATATGTATGCAAAGAATGTCTGCTAGGATGTAAGCATTGATTTATTTGGAAATAGTGTGCTGCGCAATTGCTAATGCAAGAAGTTATGAATTACGTCTGTGCTTATGTTGGATGGTAAGACAGATACGAGAAAAGATGAATGCTTTTGATGAAAGAGAGAAGGAGAAAAAAAGAGAATGAGTTATTAACCATCACCATTCCCTGCATAATTAAACTCTATTATGGCATGCCGAAGCGTAGAGCGGCACAAGTGTGTATGTTGTTCAGTGCTGCCCCCTGCTGTAAGCAATGTGTCAGCGACACCTCATCCAGACAGTGGAAGGTGTGCTTTTTGTATATAAAGAGGACAGGCTGTTCTACACAGCTGTCTCACTCTCTCTTTCTCTGTAGACTCTCTTTTGAACACTAGAAGCAGAATCAATGTTTTTTCGCTAGCAATGCTCTTCTCACATTTTGCAGTTCAAAGAGAATACAACATACTCAACAAGCCGTGCCTGAAAACATGCGGTTGTATAGAGAGCGGTGGGACTGAAGCTTAAGGATACCTCATGAGAGATGCGGCCATAACATAACCAAACAACTTTAAAAAATTAACGCGAGCTTTTAAAGTAATGCAAACGATTTCATGATAAAGTGGGACTCAGCACTTAATGTTCCAAAGCAACAGCAATATCAAAGAAATCTTCGACGCAATTAATCTAAGATTCGTGTCGGTTTTGGAGGGCTGTTTTTATTGTGATCACTTTGAATTGCAAGATGTCAGAAAACCCAATGAAACATCATTACTCCCACTCCCCGTATTGTTCAGAACATCTCTGCACGTCGTTCCTATCCATTTATGATCTTCACAGAGAAAGAATAAACGATTGCTCGCTGCCACCAGCAAGACAGCAGGCTTTCTCTATTAATGCTTTCTAATCTAGTCCACTTTGTATTTTGGACTGTTCGAATCGCACCCGAGTAATCTACAAGAAAGACCATAAAAGAGTAGAGCCGCTCTCCCATGATGTCCACGCCTATTGATTTTCAGTTAATGCAATTCATTCGACATGTTTACAGTGTATTTGCTGCATTGCAGCTGTCTGGCTCTATATGGTGCAAACTAAAAGTCAACAATATAGACTTAATTTGATACTTAGCAATTTGGGAAGACTCGGCAGGAACTTCAAAGCAATAATATTTTATGATCGATGGGAGAAATAATTAGAATCACACCGGAGGAAAGAACTATTAAGCATTGGAAAGAGCATTGTAGATTTGAATAATTCAGAAGCTACTAGTATGGAATCAGACAATAGTTAAAGATGCAGTGGACTAGTCGTCAACAGCTAGTATAGTTCGGGATTGTAAGTATGCAAACACTGCAACATCGTTTCAGTGAGCTGTACAAGTCACTTAAGAGATGATAGAGATAGTACTGAGATTCATGGAAGGAAATGAAACCACAGAGGCGAAAGTCCCTCTAGCAATACATAAGCCACTGTATGAGGTTGACGCACATCCGAGCAGGTCAGTTCCCAAGAGCCGGCAGACGGAATTTGGGAGCAGCTCGTAAGCGTCGCGCAGATTTGCTTGAATTAAAAAGTGAGTCATGATATTTTAGAATAGCTTCTGCTAAGTCTATGAGTATCTAATGGCTCTCATGTGTTTCTTAGCTGTATTTCAAACGCTCTACCCGATGACCCACTTTAAGGATCGCATTTTAATAGAGCGATGATAAGATATTGATCACAGCGTCGCCCCGTGAATAGGCGAACAAGGCAGGCGTTCACGAAACGTGTCATTCTAACGAACTCGAATGGAGGGAAAATGTAAAACGTTGTCAATGCGCCGGTGGAAAAGCTCACAGATGCCTGCGAGTGTGACGAGAGCTCCCATCAAACCATCACTGTACTCTCTTCACAAGATATCTGTGCTGTTATCTGATAATGACAAAGGATATCGGCCCATCAATCACAGCTAGGATGCCTCCAGCAACTGTCAGAGAGAAAGACTCGGTGAGAGAGCGAGCGGGAGGGGGGAAAAACATTCTTGGGGACTGTGAGATGAGAGATGGAGGTGACACATGCATGATTACGTTCTGCTCTGTTCCAGTCCCCTCACGCAGCTATGGCCAGTCGGCCCTGCGAGGAGATGGAGACGTACTCGAATCGCAGGTGCACGGAGGTAGATGCTAATGAATCCGTTCCAGCATGATGTTAATTAAGATTAATGAGGGGAAAGGGCCTGGGAGCGAACAGTGTCCAACAATAGAAAAATCCCTGTGAATCATGTGAACAACCATGTGTATTAAAGAGGAGGCTGTGGCGGATAGTTTACACTGAATCTAAATAAGCATTAAAAAATGACAGTGGAACATTTTGGAACAGACTTTAAAGGAATATGTCACTCAAAATGACAATTCTGTTATTATATACTTACCCTCATGTTGTCCCAAATTTGTTTGCTGTTTTTTTTCTGTGGAATTACACACACACACAAATAATTTTTTAAAGAACCTTCACATAGACCACTGAATCTTTACCTTTCCTGCAATTCTAGAGCAGCTTTAGAGTTAAAGGGATAGTTCCCCCAAAAATCATCTTCAGAACACAAATTAAGATATTTTTTATGAGATTTGAGAGCTTTCTGACCCTGCATAGACAGCAATGCAATTGACACATTGTCACAAGAACTATTTTAACATGTCCTTACTACCTTTCTGGGCCTTGAACGTGTCAGTTATGTTACTGTCTATGCAGGGTCAGAAAGCTCTTGGATTTCATCAAAAATATCTTAATTTGTGTTCCAAAGATGAACAAAGGTTGTACGGGTTTGAAATAACATGAAGGTGAGTAATTAATGACAACATTTTCATTTTGAGTGAACTAACCCTTTAAATATGGTGCCTTTAAACAAATAAATATAAGTAAACATTTTCAGTAATTAAAAATAATATATACATATAAATATTAGATGAGCAACTTAAAAATTACAATTAAAAGTGTTGTTTGGCAGCTAACTGAAATAAGTTGAATTTGAAGTAATCAAATAACTAAAACTGAAACGCACTATAAAAAAAAAAAAAAAAAAACTGGGTTAAAAACAGTCCAACTTGGGGTTTTTTGGCAACCCAGTACTGAGTAAATATTGGACAGAACATATGTTGGGAACATATGCTGGGTCAACTATTGTTAAAAAATTATTATATTGTTGGCTNTGAGCAACTTAAAAATTACAATTAAAAGTGTTGTTTGGCAGCTAACTGAAATAAGTTGAATTTGAAGTAATCAAATAACTAAAACTGAAACGCACTATTAAAAAAAAAAAAAAAAAAAAAAAACTGGGTTAAAAACAGTCCAACTTGGGTTTTTTTGGCAACCCAGTACTGAGTAAATATTGGACAGAACATATGTTGGGAACATATGCTGGGTCAACTATTGTTAAAAAATTATTATATTGTTGGCTTAAAAATTGGCTGGAAATTAAAAATCACACTTAGAATTATAGAGGCAACAGCGATTATCAAGAGATGAACATTATTAACAAAGAACACCCATGGACAAAAATGAATACATGTATAAAGGTGAATACAGCATAGTTTACAATATTACATGCATTTAGAAATAATTAAAAAAAAGCATTTTAGAAATAAAGAAAAGTAATATTTAAAAGTAGCATTTTAATTTAAGTGTATTCCACCATTCTCTGTAATAGCTTTTAACCAAAATAGTGCTAATTCTCATGTTGGTGTGTTGCCGAAATCTGAGACAGTGATGGGCTGCTGTTCGTAGGGGGAACTAAACTTTAAAAAATGCTGGGTTAAAAACAACCCAACTTGGGTTATTTGGCTACCCAGCGCTGGGAAAATACTGGACAGAACACATGTGGTTGGGTTAAATGTTTTTACCAAACATGCTGGGTTATTTTATCTAAGTCAACTATTGTATAAAAATTATTATATTGCTGGCTTAAAGTGTACTGGAACTTATAAAAAACACAGGGAATGAATAGAGGCAACAGCAATAATCAAAAGATGAACATTTATTATTAAGCAAGAACACATGGACAAAATACAAATACGGCATAGTTTATAATATTACATACATTTAAACTCATTTAACAAGTATTTTAGACATAAAAAAATGTAACATTTAAAAGTAGCATTTTAATTTTAGTATATTCAACCGCTCTCTGTTATCGCTTTTTACTGAAATATCGCTAATTCTCGTGCCAGTGTGTTCCCGAAATCTGAGCTGGTGAAGGGCTGCTGTTCGCCAGGGTAACCTCAAACTTCAGACCGTGGCCTCACGTTTCACTCATAGCTGAAATATGCCATGACTGACTCTAAAACCTGCCCATAAACAAACAGTACTGACATTAGAGAACATATTTTAACATCAAATTGAATTAAACTCAGTACTATAATGAATAAAATTTATTTTATGCAAGGCAAAAGGCGTTTCCATCATGCAAAGTGATAAAATGTATACAAACCTTTATTTCTCTGAAGAAGTGCACTAAATCAGCAGCGCTGAAAACCGCGTTTTCCTGTAGAGGATGCAAAAAGCCTGTGCACTGACTGTAACTCAGCAGCTGAGTTGTTTTGTCGGAGACAGGCTCCACCCACTAGCTGGGGAGAAAACAATAACCCAGCATTAAAAATGACCCAAAGCTTAGCTACAGAAAAACTACCCAGCACCTGGATAAAAAAAAACAAAATTAAAAACAGCCCAATAAAATGACCTAACAGGCTGAACCCAGATTTTTTTGAGTGCAGAAAACTACCCAGCATATGGGGAAAAAATATTAAAAATAACCCAATAAAATGACCCAACTGGCTGAACTCAGGGTTTAGAGTGCAGCTTTATATAAATATATAAAAACCTAACTAATAAAAATTACAATAGCACATAACAAACTGACTAAAACCAAAATTAAAATGAAAACTGAAAATATCAAAATAACAAATGTAATATAATATCAAATACTAACATAACACTAAATATTGTTTATAGTAAAACAGAGAAAAGTTAAGTTGAACTTGGCTGAAACAGTGAATGACAGATGCCTGAAAGTTCTGATTAGATTTGAAAATCCAATTTTAGATTGGCCTCATAGAAACTGTATACATGTTTTTTTTTTTTATCACTGGCAGATGCTAAAATGGACTCTGAGGAAAATGACTTCTCACTGAAGGGGTGAGCTGAGGGAAGGGCTGTTGCTTTGAATATGAATTATTTCATTTAGGTATTCCGGCACTAACTGGCACTCCCCTAAGTACTGTAATCAATATAATGAATTGAATATGGCTTGACAAAACACACACTGGAGTGGCGACTAGACATCTGACAGCAAAGCATCCTTGTAATAGCACCATTTCAAGGAATTTACGTATATATAGTGCAACAAATTTGCTTTGCTGTGTGTGGTCAACAGTTCAGTGCACAAAATACCCTTTGAGTGGTGTGTTGCTGTTTAGTTAAAGAGCTTATAAAGTAAACAAGGGGTAAATAAACAATCTCAATGTACCGCATACTTTAAACTTTAACAATACAAAGCTTCCTTTACCCAGTCCACACAGCCGATTTATGGAAATTAGGCTGATGGACGCTCTTTATTTTTAAGAGGGCAGGGAAAAGTGTACAATGGTGGGAAAATATAGAATATGGCTCCTTTAAGGAAGTGCTAATTCTTTAACTCACCTGTCAGGGTTTTCAGATTAATTCTCTTTTGACGAACTCCGCTTCAGAATATACTTATCTGAAGACTTTCCTCATGAACTTAAATGAGCTCTCTCCTAATAGAAACCACTGCAGACGGCAGATGAGCTCTGCTCTAAGTAAAGAAAGAGAGATAGAGAAAACAGAGGGAAAGGGGCAGATTAAGCTGCATTCCCTGAGGGAACAGGCCTGGGTCTTCAGCTCGATGGGCTAATCATGAAGCCCATCAGGCTATTACAGCATACAGTTACAGGTTCAAGACCTTCGAGACTGCCTCTGATGCATGAAGCTGTGAGCGCCTTTGACAAATATGGCTGCCTAGCTCTGTGTTGATTTTCTAAGACAAATTATCAGGGCAAATCACTCTCTGCGGTGGTGAATTTCATTACACCAGAGCACTTGATTGCTCTTTTTCTGCGCTCATTGAATGTGATCATTGGTAATTAGCACTGGGGTGGTGACAAGTCAGAGCATTTCTGGGAATATGTTTGGACGTGCAAAAGACACTGAAAAAATGTGCCTTTGCTCAACTGAATCTCTAATTAGAAACAACTTTTCTTTTAGGAAATAAAACTCCTTCTTTGGAAAATCCATCACACAGCTAAAAGAGGTTATTAGAACAAGTATATAAATGCAGTTTGATTTTAAATCAATTAAGGAAGCATCCATGCCACTGTATTACTTAACGTTTCACATGCGTAAAGTATTTCCTTGTGTGGCTCAGTTGATGCTTCTTTAGTTTAACATGTTAGGTATTAAATGTAGGTTAATATACTAAACCAACAATATGGAAAGGTGTCGGTTGTATCTCAGAAATCACTTTTATGCATTAAATCGGGAATTTACGTTCATTTAATGCACATGAGGCCGTTGTGGAGTGTGGAAAATGAGAGCTGGTTTTGGTTGGCTGTCCATAATAGAGGTGCTTGAGCATAAAACTGACTCTCTGGAGAGCCACTCAGAAATAATGTACAGAGAATAAGAAGAGTTCTTGAGGAAAACTTATGCTGGAGGATGGGTCATAAAGACTGAAGTAACTTAGCGTTAAAAAAACTTCAGCTATGGAAAGATATTCGGAAAACCCCCCAAAATAATTGATGCACATTTGTGACCCTGGACAACAAAACCAAGTAGTCTTAAGTAGCACGGGTATATATCTGTAGCAATAGCCAAAAATACATTGTAAGTACTTACATTGTAAGTAAATTATTGATTTTTTTTCTTTTATGCCAAAAATCATTAGGATATTAAGTAAAGATCATGTTCCATGAAGATATTTTGTAAATTTCCTACCATAAATATATTAAAACTTAATTTGATTAGTAATATGCATTGCTAAGAACTTCATTTGAACAACTTTAAAGGTGATTTTCTCATTATTTTGATTTTTTTGGCACCATCAGTTTCCAGATTTTCAAATAGTTGTGTCTCAGTCAAATATTGTCCTATCCTAACAAACCATACATCAATGGAAAGCTTGTAACCCTGGACCACAAAAGCAATCATAAGGGTCAATTTTTTGAAATTGAGATTTATGAATCATCCAGAAGCTGAATAAATAAGCTTTCCACTGATGTATGGTTTGTTAGGATAGGACAATATTTGGCCGACAACGATTTGACAATCTGGAATCTGAGGGTGCAAAAAAATTCTAAATATTGAGGAAATCGCCATTAAAGTTGTCCAAATTAAGTTCTTAACAAAGCATATTACTAATCAGAAATTAAGTTTTGATATATTTACATTAGGAAATGTACAAAATATCTTCATGGAACAAGGCCTTTACTTAATATTCTAATAATTTTTGAAGAATATAAAAGAAAATCGATAATTTTGACCCATACTTTTGGCTATTGCTACAAATATACCCATGATACTTACGACTGGTTTTGTGGTCCAGGGTCACATTTATTCAGCTTTCAAATGATTTATAAATCTCAATTTCAAAAAATGACCCTTATGACTGGTTTTGTGATCCAGAGTCACATTTCTTTTAACCCTAAAACACAACTTGATGCAATCCGTAATTTAAAATACAAATAAACCACCTGTGACAACAGAGAATACAGAAAATTTCTTCATATTAACACAGTACATTGAAACATATTTTAAAAGACTTTTCTTAGAGTGTAGGGCTGTTAGCACCTGCAATTAATTGTTTAACACTGTTAATCCTTTTTTTTTAAAACTTCGTTAACACTTTTATTACATTTTAATTGTTTTGTTCTCTGTGACTTCTAGAAACTGATTGGTGCTGAACAAATCAGTGCAAGTGTCTCTCACACACACACACGCACAAGTGAAATACCCAAGGGTGAAATGCTGTGATCCATAGAAATGTGAAAACCAGTCTAGGATTGCAGGTCAGTGCCATCAGTAGAAGCAGAAACCTGTTTAAAAGCTGTTTAAAAGCAATTATCATTTTTCATTCTTTTGGTTGGTAACACTAGTAAAACATAAATTAACTATTTTTCTTTAAAATCCAAAAGAATGTGTCCATACAATAAACTACAAAATATATAATATTTATCACAATTTTTCATTGTCAGCCCTAGAATGAGTCTTTCATGTAAAAATGGCAATAAATTCTAACATTGATCTCTGAACTCCAAATACACGTAAAAGTTTTATCTGATCTGAACAAGACACACTTGCCAACCGCTGCCTTAATATCCAAATCAAATTCACTTCTGGGGATTCTGCCTGTAACTGCGATCCCAAGGTTCATAAATAATATACTCACTGTAAACAAAATAATATGCACGATTCATGCAAAGCCCTAAAGCCCCCTAGCTGTTTGTATTTGAGTAAATCAATAACCTAATAAGAAATTTCTGCCATTTCTAATAGAAGATGACAAAACTAATAAATAGGTTCTGAGGCTGTGACTCAAGTCACATAATTCCTGTCTGAGCATGTAAAATAAATAAAGGTAAATTGTGAGGTACGTGTGACCTGAAGGAAAATCAATACATATGTGAGAATGTCACACTTTTCTATGAAGTATAAACATGCACCTTTTTGAGCATTAGCATATTAATTTTCAAAACTGAAAATTCTCAATATTTTATGCTATGTATGACTTCCTTAGTGTGTTTTTTTTGTTAAATATATACCTTTTATTTAATATACCTTAATATATTTAATATATAAATATACAACTCAAACTTTGATTTCTATGCCCAACCTCAAAGACTGCATGCATGAAGAGACAGTGGTGCTGATTTGGGATTATTTTTTTTAAAATTCTATACATATATAGTGATTTAGTAATGGGGAAAACTTATCCAGAAACCGCACTCTCATTCTTTGCTTGAATGTAAGACTGCTGATAAAATGGTTTTCCACTGTAATCCTGGAAAGTTGCTGATTTTGCTGTTGGCTTGAAGTAGCTTCAGAGATGAACAAGCTATATAGATACACATGGATGGACACGTATTCAATAGCCAATGCCACTGGAAATAAGAAAAGAGCCATTTATACCACTAATATTTCAATGAAATATTAGAATGATTATGACATGAATGATTCATAATGACTATACAGAGACCTGCTTACTGGACTGTATAGCTAAATTATTCACTTTTGCCTCTGGTAGCAGCTAAAATAATATAGCAGGGAAAGCTTTATATCCAGATTTTATGGAAGTAGTCTGCCATTTTCATAATATTCACATTAGTTCTATACAGCTCGTCCTGCATATTCCCTTTTTCTGGTGCCGCACAAGGGACTTCATGTCAGAACTGTATACTGGACTGACTGTACCAGTATTCGCTGATTTATGTATCCGTGTTTAGACGCAGTCACCACTGTATAAAAATATTTTCAATGTTCATCATACCGCTACTGCCAACAGAGGTCACTGCCCTGTCCTCCAATTACTGGCTAGACCATACAAAAATGGGATGCGAGTCCTCTGCTTTTAAATTAATTAGAGCTATTTTTAATATTTGAAGGAAATTGAGGGCTGCTGAGTATTTATGGACAAATACAGAACACACATAAACACACCCACAATCCTCCTCTCAGTCACACTTGTGCACACACACACTCACACTGTCAATCTGTCACACAAATATAACACATAGATACACACCTCTTGGCCCATGCGTCTCTCGCTTGCTTGCTTACACACACACACACACACACCCACAGGCACTCCAGGGTTGTGTGCCATTCAGAAGTGAATTGAGAATGGCTTTTTAAATTCTGAATAGGAACTGAACAACAGGATTCAGAAATGCAGTTTGAATTTAAGGAAATAGCATTAAAATGGAACTGACAAAGCTGCAGCAATATAATACTGATATTTTTTTAACTAGAAAAGAAAAGTTTATCATGACAAACATTTATTTTGGTTTGAAGGTTTTTTTTTTTTTTTTTAAATAGCAATTTGGTTTTATAATGTAGATTTTATGCACGGTTCAGACTACACGATTTTAGCCCGTGGTCTGCTTGGCGTAGTGTGTTGTGTGGGTTCATAAACGACGATGGCCGTCAGAACGCAAGATTCAATCGTTTCATCTTGTCATAGTGGACAACATCTGATGCCACCACTGCAACACTTCACAACATCACCACAGAAAGACACCGAAAGTATGTTCAAGTTCAGTCGGATCTGTGACATTGGTCAACAGGAGCACAGAAGCGCCTTCGTACATGCCGAAACGAAAAAGCAGGGGTGCCCAACCTCGGTCCTGGAGGGCTGGTGTCCTGCAGAGTTTGGCTCCAACCCCAATTAGACACACCTGAACCAGCTAATCAAGCTCCTACTAGGCATGCTAGAAACTTCCCGGCAGGTGTGTTGAGGCAAGTTGGAGCTAAACTGTAGGACACCGGCCCTCCAGGACTGAGATGGTGCACCCCTGTGAAAGACAGACAATGGTATCGGTCCTGCTAGGTGGAATTTTACAATGGAGGAAATGTTCGTGACTACTGCAACAGTGAAAAAAGGTCAAATAAAAATGTATCTCAGTTTTTTTTCTTTGGCAGTCCATACTGACCTCTTCATGCAATCCAGGTTTGTGTCCACTGTCAGGTTTTCTTTTTTCTGATGACAAGACACTGTTTGCTATCCATTGTTTGTTTACGCTCACGGCACCTTCCCTGATAGCACACGTACATCTCGGAGATGTCTATTTGACGTCTGCATTTACATCTGCAAGACATCTGCAAGACGTAGTTTGCTCATCTGCAATACGTCTATTAGACGTTTCCTATCAGATGTCAAATAGACGTCTTTAAGATACTCATGATTTAGAATGTATGTAAAACTGACATCTTACAGATGTCTGCCAGACATTTGTACACAGCAGATGCTTTCCAGATAAAGAGATCTTTAACAGACATCTTGCAGACGTACATGTGCTATCTGGGTTGGCTAGTCCTGATGACAGCATGCACATTGTTAAAGATGGCAAGCGATTAACATGTAGTGACATTATTCTCGTTTACGTCACAACAATATTTTAGGAGTCAAAATCACATAATCTGACACAGTGACTGCTGTAACCGAAAAAAATGTGTAGTCTAAACTGGGCTTTAAATGTACACCAACAGATACCAATATATAAAAAAATTGAAATAAAATGAAAACGTATAAAAACCTATATAGACAAAAAAAAACCCTACAAAAACACACAAGATGACTTTAAATTTAAAATGAAAGCAGAATATCTAAAAATAAAAACTATACATTTTAGAGTAAAATTATGTGTAAATAAAATTAAATATAAATTTAAATATAATGTTAAACCATTTATAATTTCCACCTAAGGCAAAGCTGACTTTAGTTAGAGTGTTTTCATGACGCATAATCAGTCGGCCATATTGGCGGCACTGAACGTAAATAATGCCACTGAACCAAACGAAACTTGCATATTTTGCTGATTATAGCTGCTGACAATGGTCAGTTGCTGTCTTGTTTAGGGCTGTACTAATCGGTCGGACCAGGAAAACATTTGAAGTACTATATACTGCCAAAAGTTATAACAAATCAAAAAGATGAGTGCAAAAAACTGAGGAGCAAAAGGTGTTTGTGGTTTCTACATAAAATTCAATGACTTTTTAAACTCTGTATCTGCAAAAAGATAAATAAAGAATGTGCATTGTTGTGTTTTCTGATTTTATTCGATTTATGAAGGTGATGTAAACTGCATTATTAAATGTTCTATGGTAATTATACAATAATATAATATTTTGTATATGTAAAATATAGTTTTATTGTATATTACAAAAAATAATCATTTTATTCATTTCAACAGATTTACCCAGATAGCACACATACGTCTGCAAGATGTCTGTTAAAGATCTCTTGGTCTGGAAAGCATGTCAGTTTTAAGATGTAAATTTTACATACATTCTAAATCATGAACATCTTAAAGACATCTAATAGACGTCTATTTGACATCTGATAGGAAACGTCCAATAGACGTATTGCAGATGAGCAAACTACGTCTTGAAGATGCCTTGTAAATGCAGTAAAATGCAGACAGCTATCAGGGTACTGTCAGTACAGATGCTGCATATCTATTGTCTCTAGCTGCGGTCCATTGCAACCCAAAGGTTTTTCACTGACACGCCCCCAAATCGGAAACTCTGGGCTTAAAGAAAATTTTGAGTTTCCCACTCGTAATAACGACTTTGTGGTGGCGTTCATGTGCGTTCAACTAGTAAATACAATCTATCCGACATGACTTGAACGCACCAAAATTGCAAACCCTCTGTAGCATTTTTATAGTAAAATACAGCTATTTATTTATGTTTCAATTAAAAACATTTTACAATGTTAAAATGCCAACAAACGGAATTAGTAATCATTAGTATATTAGTGTATATCATTAATTAACCTTTCTTTTTGACTTTTAATTCCGATTCAATAAATGTGTCTTCCTGTCAATTCACTTCAACTTCCTGTGGCCAAAGGAAAGTCAATTTTACAAACTCGCACACCTTTCTGCTCAATCACACACAACATCTTCACCCACGTGAACGCGTTCTGCATCTCCCAGTCCGTCCACATTCACAGCATAAAGTGATTACCTTCAGATAGGACAGCGGAGTGCTGAGCACTCACGTTCTCTGCAGCATTCAACACCCAGATGTCCAGCAGAGGACAACAAAATGACCGGCTCGGGGGGAGGAGTTCGATAAAACAGACAAAAATCCTCAAGAGTTTGCTACGCTCTCAATATAGATCACCTTTTCTCCTTGCGCTGGGCAAACCCCCATCTGGATGGATATAAATTAAGGATTTGTTAAAAAATGACTTTGTTAGTGTTCTGTGGAACACAATGAACGAATAATCGCGGGTTAGAGGATAATTTATTCGCGTTTTATATCTCTGATGCCTCTCCTTTTTGGCGGCTTGACGCTAAGTTGCGTCTCCGGGGTCTGTTGGGGGGAAAAAAGAGGGAACGTTCCCGGCTGGGGTTAAAGGGACGGGAGGAGGCGTGTGAGGAAGCGGGCTATAATAACTATCTTGATTGCATAGTGATACGCCACCAGCGCGTGTACGGGCGCTTTTAAAATATTCCTGCAACCGTCCACAACGGCAAGTTTAGCATTCAACACGTGTCGCTCGAGTGTTGAAGAGAGAGAGAGAGGTTGCTAGGTGACGGGGCGTATATACTGAATTTTAACAAAATAACTGGGGAGAGAGACTGAGTGAGTGAGAAAGAGAGAGGAGGGGGAGGTAAGGAGGGTGGGAGAGAGCTAGTCAGCAACATGTAGGCAGGCTGAGTAAAGAGAGGTCGAGACTGTGTACGTACATTTTTTACGTTTTTTTTTTTTTTACCTCAGAGAAACATACCGGGTGGAAACGTCGTGGAAATGGGCAGCTGTGGAATGGATATACAAGTGACGAAGTGCCGCAGGGAGAACAGAGTGTCTGGATCCTGAAAAACAGTGAGTATGCTGTTTTCCTGCTTTCTTGTGGGGTGTTTGGTCAAGTCCTCAACGGATTTTTGCCCTTCAAATCGGCAAAAGGCGGCAAGCGCTAGACACGCTTCTGCGTCAGCGCCTAGAACGCGCGCATATTCACTTTGATGGATAGGAGACAACCGGCCGGTGCGCGAGGGGTTTGACCCCTCTGTCATTGATGCGCGTGCACGCATCGCAAGGTCTCTCTCTCCCACTAACCCGACTATCACCTAGACATCCTAAACACATATAGGATAGTAGTGACTTGAACCCTACGGGTTCACGAATAGCCTCTCAACTTTACCTCACTGACAAGGGTAGAGCCTAGTATGCTTCCTCAGGGAGAGCAGCAGTGCACGGGGGAGAGCACGTATGTATAGCCATTTCGTATTCCGGTGTTATGTGTGACAAGTGGTCGCGTTAATTTCCTTGATAGACTATTAGAAATAGTCTTATATATTACCTGTTAAATATTTTAACGTTACTGTAAAAACACTGCAGTTTTAATGCAGTCATTCGTTTCTCCTTGTGTGTGTGTGTGTGTGTGTGTTTTCTTTTGAGTTGCGATCAAATGATTAATCAGTTTTCGTCATGTTGTGTGCAAAAATACGCCGACATTTCAAGGTTTCAGCGTTTTTCCTCGTATAAAACACAGAAATGCTATCATTGCTGAAACTCATAGGAATATAGTTTTAGAAGTGTAGCATATTAAAACAGGTTTAATAAATTTAATGCTTTTCAAATGCGAGAATCAAATTTCATTAAGTCTATAATATCAGAGCCAGTGTGCTGAGTTTAGTAATTGAGGTGCCTTCCTTCTTGTAGCTCAAATTGCCTCCTTTTGTGTGCCACTTGTTACTGGGCAATCAAGATCCAAGGAATCTGCATGTCTCCAGCTTATTAGAAGGAATAAGCTGGCCTTTATTGTTCGGCGGGCTTTAACATTGCTGCAAATATCTGAACGCTTTGCTGCGAATGGCGTATGTGTTATAGGTTCAATTACTTTTGGTGTGGCTGCTATTCTACTCATTCCTCTCACCCAGTTTTATATAGGCTACTCAGTGTATTTGACAGCGCTTCACAAAGCCGTCAGCCACCTCCTACCTAAATGTTGAAGTTCTGCAGGTGACCTGCTTGAGACACTAGAGTTGGTTTGACAGCCTTAGACGATTCACCATGGGAAAGCCAGGTTTTTGCAGGAGCCACCTAAAGGCTCGTCTGACAGGTTTGAAGGTGGCAGGAAGGTGCCGGTGATACTGGAGGAGGGGGCATCGTTTGGACTGTCTGAGATTGCTAGTGCTTCAAAGTCTTCCCCAGGTTATAGTTGTTGACTCCAAGAACATAACCACCCACCATATAAACACACCACACATATACAAACAAAAAAACCCCTCACTTGCTTCAGTTGAAGCAGCACAGCTTGAGGGCATTTTGGGACGACTGCCCAACAGGAAGCTGGCCTAGAGGTCTTGAAAAGGCACATCCCAGGGAGAAAGCGAGAGAGAAGCCAAATTGCGTCCTGTTTTCCCCTCGCCTTTTTAAGCCCCCCTCCCTACGGGATTCGGTGCTTGCCAGACCCCAGCTGTTCTGAGGAGCCACCTCCTACGTCCAGCCCTGTCATGTCTATGCATCAGAGCTGTGTTACATCACCCTACGTACAAGACTGAGACTGACTGATTTTTTTTCACACGACTTCAGAGCAGTTGAAAATTGACTACATTATCTAACGGCATGTAGCAATCGTCGATTTGTTTGCGGCAGGGCAATATCTAGATCTGAGGAACAGTCTGAACTGAATGAAGATAACACATTTTGACATATCACATTGGAAAATTTTAATTTGATGATTTTAAACCTCGCTTATATTTTACAGAGCATTGTTTAATTGTGTGATGAACGGCAGCATTGTTCTGGATTAGGGTGTGGATACTCTTCAAGGCCCCGACAGACTACACCTGTATTTGCCTCTAGTCTCTAGTAGTATGTTAATATCGGTCACACGATAGATTTTAATCATACCCAAAACCCCCGGAAGGACTTACCTTGCCCTTTAAACTTAATTAAATGTCAAAAAAGAGATATAGAAGCAATTAGCCTCTCTATATTCCAAAACATGTCTCAACAGGTGTCCAAAAATGGGCTTCTAAAAATCCACAGAGATACTGAATATTTCTATATCATTTATTTAACTAGTGAAATGAGACGGGCAAATTTAACCAGATCTGTTAAATACTCATCAAACCTTTTCACCATGGTACGGTTTAAATAACCCCATAGCCTTCTGTTCCTGCTGTTTGAATCTCATAGGCATGTAAAACTGGAATTGAATCTAAATGAAGAGGACGGTAGCAGTCGGCATTACTTTCCCATGGTACCATAGGATTTGTCAACATCACTATGCAAAGCGAGACTTAAAATCTTGACAGTGTAGCTTCTCGGCGAACTAGAGTGCTAATGATTTTCAGCAGCTCTGAATCCTGCTTTTCCTGTTCTTCTCCTTGACGGTTCGTATTTGTTGATGTTGTCTTCTCACTGCTCGGCAGTGAGATCACTGGGAGGAACAACTCAGACGTTGGCTGCATCTGGAAATAGCAGGCATTTTACTTTAAAAAAAAACTCAATGTATGCTACCGGGGGAAGACGCTGAAGCAGCAAAACTGCTAGCTTTGAAGCACATAAAGGCATATGCTTCAACGCAAGACATTTATTTATGTCTGTGATATATTTTTACCTAGATATTGATGCCTGGGGCCGGCCCACTGCGAAATTGAGGAGATTTGTCTTTCTTTCATATGATTTCAGCATTATGGATGCGCCAAGGAGAGCAGGCATTGTCCATTTGCGTCTAATGAGAATAAATGTAGTTAAGTTAAGTGATATTATGTTCAGTGTGATGTACCAAACTCTTTGGAAGCCCTCACTGCACATGTGTAGCGCTTTACTAATGGAAGCCGCTGTCTCGGTCTCAATGACAATTCTAGACGTGGTTTCGCCTTACCTTTTATTTTTACCTTTGTTTATAAACTCCTGTCCCCAGATAGTTGTAGTGCCATCCACACTCCCAGGATACTCTCAAAAAACAATAGATTCGACTTTCGATCCAACTTTATGTCAAGGCAAGGTTTCGGCTCTTCCGCAAGGTCGACCTCAAAGGCATGCGACAGGAAGTCAATGGTGCAACGAAGCCACAATTCCAAATAGCTTAAGCCATCATTTTGCGTTGCACTCTCGTGACAACCTTCTGATTGGCCCGAAAATGCATATATCACCATGTTCTATAGCATTTAATCAAACCCCTGATTGTTGAAATGATCCTGAAAATTTGAATGATGTAACCCCTTTGTTTAATTTATCATCTATTTCCGACTAGTATTTCTGCTTTCCTTCTAGCTATTCAATGTCCTGTTCTTGCTTTATTTGGCTGTGAAAACACTCGGACCCCCCGCTGCATACCGTGACAGAGTGACATGATATTTAAACACAATCTCTCCCAATGCGCAACAGACATTTTCTGTCTAATGGCCCTGCACTAGGCTGCCTGGCAGCCAGCATCGTTCCACATGCTCTCTCCCGCCGGTCTTTTCTCCACCCCCTGAAGAATCTCGCCCAGACCCAGATGCGCTCTGATCACTGTGAATTAATAACTCCACACTTCCTTCTCAGTACCAACAGAGACTCCCCAGATGTATTTATTCATCTGATTTTTAAATTTGATTCCAGTAAGCGCACTACCCTCATGCACAGACTTGGTATGAACTTGATGGCCATTGAGTTTTGTCCTTAATTTGTAGCCTTTCGGTCAAGTTGTATTTTTCCCTCTATCTCAAGTGATATGTGGTGGAATGATGTCTTTGTCTTTCGACCGCTGGGCTTGATTGCTCATCTAAATAAGTACCTTAGTGAAAAGGGAACAAGGGCGAAGCGCTATTTCGCACTCTGTTAACATCGGGGCTTGAAATCAGCTGTAAATTACCCTTGCTTATCGGACAGGCGTGAATGTTTTTTTTTCTCTTTCTCAGGCCATTGATTGTAAATCCCTTTTTGTTCCAATGTAAACCGACATTTTATCTGTGTGCTTGGGCTTGATGAAGTCTAAGCTGTGGAGTCCAGAGCCTCTGAAGCTAGCCAAGCTCACCCTGGGTTCGAATTAATCTGACATGATGTCTTGCGGGGGCGGGCGGATGGTAGGGTGGGGTTTGCAGGGATTCCCTCCTTCTCTTTCCCCTGAGCGAGACAGACAGAAACCGGTTCCCTGCGAGCATCCGAAATTAAATCTCAGGGGCCTCCACAGATGTGATTTTCAACGTAGGGCAATATGGCTTGCTGCTGCCACTGTCACTTTTACTCTTTGGTTCTCCACTCTCTCCTCCCTCCCACTGGGCTTTGGGATATGATTCAAATTAAGCTCCTCACCTTTGCAAGTTTTTTTTTTTTTGGTCTCCTGAGTGGGATATGGTTCTGTGTGTGATGAGATGGATGAGTTTTTTCAGCTCTTTTCATTTTGTACCTCAAGGAGGAGACATTAATTTATCATGGATTCATGGCGAGAGGCTTCTTTGTTTTGGACATGGCTGTTTTCTGATGTTTCACCGATTTATGAAAAATGTGTTGTTTGCTGTGGTTCATACAAAAAAAGACTTCCATAGGAAATTTTTATTGCTTGGAGGTTGCTCCGTCACAGCTCAGGGGACTTAATGAGAGTCTCAGATTCTTTTAAAGGAATATTCCAGGTACAAGTTAAGCAAAAAGGCTTGTAGTATAATGTTCATTACCACAAAATTATTTATGCCTCACTTTTTTTCAAAGTTCAGTGAAATTCAAGGTTCAGTCAAAGTTGCATTGAGGCACTTACAATGGAAGTAAATGAGAGGAATTTTTAGTGGATTTAAAAGCAGAAATGTGAAGTATATTTTATAACCACACTTACGTTAACTTTAAAATGTATATCATTAGAGTTGTAAAGCTGTTTAAATAGTTTTTACAGTAATTTTAGAATTTATATTGTCATGGTAGTTCAAGTTGTAAAAGTTGAATATAAGTTTACAAAGAAAAGGTTAGTGAATTTTTTTTTTTTTTCTTGCTCTAAAATCACTTGAACACGCATGTTTACTTGGGTCTATACTATTAATAAAGCAAGTACTTTAACATTTATGGATTGGCCCCATTCAGTTCCATTGTAAGTCACTCATCATAACCCACATTTTTCACCTTTCTTAAGAAAAGGAAAGACAAGTGGAGATAAATTTCTGTAGTTATCAACATCTATTGGGCATAATTTGCACTGAACCCAAAATATTCCTTGAAGTGCCAATTTCGTTCAGTTAAAATTCCTTAGGAGAAATAAAAATGAAATAAAATCAGACAATTATTGCAAACAGAAAGCGTATGACAGTGCAGTTACCCTGTTTGCCAATGCACTTAAATGAAGATGGTGAGTAATGGATTGGGCAGAAACATCTGGCTGTGATTCTCTACTCGAACAGCATTGTTACAGCTAGGGGCATTGTTAGTGTGAAGAGATCTAAAGTAGATATATATCTATATCTAAAATAGATACACCGATCAGGCATAACATTATGTCCACTGTCAGGTGAAGTGAATAATGTTGATTATCTCTTCATCACGGCACCTGTTAGTGGGTGGGATATATTAGGCAGCAGGTGAAGATTTTGTCCTCAACGTAGATGTGTTAGAAGCAGGAAAAATGGGCAAGCATAAGGATTTGAGCGTGTTGCCTAGGGCCAAAACTGCAGCTCTTGTGGGGTGTTCCTGATCTGCAGTGGTCAGTATCTATCAAAAGTGGTCTAAGTGAGGAACAGTGGTGAACTGGCAACAAGTCTCACTGATGCATGTGGCGAGCGATGGCTGGCCCGTGTGGTCCTATCCAACAGATGAGCTACTGTAGCTCAGATTGCTCAAGTTTATGCTGATTCTAATGGAAAGGTGACAGAATACACAGTGCGTCGCAGTTTGTTGCGAATGGGGCTGCATAGCCACAGACCTGTCAGGGTGCCCATGCTGACCCCTGTCCATTACCGAAAGTATTGACAGTAGGCACATGAGCATCAGAACTGTACCACGGAGCAGTGGAAGAAGGTGGCCTGTTTGGATGAATCACGTTTTCTTTACATCATGTGAATGGCTGGTTGTGTGTGCATTGCTTACCTGTGAAACACATGGCACCAGGATGCACTAGGGGAAGAAGGCAAGCCAGCAAAGGCAGTGTGAAGCTTTGTGCAATGTTCTGCTGGGAAACCTTGGGTCCTCCAAATTCCCCAGATCTCAATCCAATCGAGCATCTGTGGGATGTGATGAACGATCCAGGGAGGCCCCAATTGGCAACTTACAGGACTTAAAGGATATGCTGCTAACATGTTGGTGCCAGATACCATAGTACACCTTCAGGGATCCGAAAACCCAAGGTCCGACTTGAGACCTGAGCGGGTTCGGGTCCAAACCGCCTATGAGCTTCTCGGATACGGGTCGGGTTTGGTATTGAATGGACCCGATAAGACCTGAAATCTTTTAAACTATCTCAGATGCGTAGCCTACTTTTGGTTCTTGTTAAGTTCATTTTTGAGAAACACACATAGAAAAAGAAAATCCACTCGTTTCTTTGCCCTGCACGTTCATGTAGGGCTTTTCTTTTTTGTGTGCAGAAGCCCTTCAGTGGAGATGAGGTAAATTATGTTGCAGACAGCACTAGCGAATCTATGGTTTATTAGGCTGTCGATTTAATTTTTGTCAAACTACCACGTTTATTTTTCAAAACTAATGGTCGCAATTGAAAGCTGAAGTCAGAAATGACATGTATCCATTAGGCAGTCAAAAATATAAATAATAATAAAGTAAATAAATAAATGAAAGTAATGGAACAGCAGCCAAATCAGTCAGCAGGACACTGGGGTTTTTCCAGACTGACTGTGAGGCTGCAGGCTGTGCACACATCAATGCTGTTTATGTTCGAGTTTGGTAATAGCCTAAATGCAATCGGGTTGAGACGGACTCAGGTCTAATCTCATCGGGTCTGTCTCGGGTTGGGTTTTTCTTTTAAGAAATTAATTTATACACTTCGAGTTTTGGTATTAAGTGGGTATATTTGGGTTGGGTACAGATTTTAGGATCTGAGAAGACCTCTACTGCAGGGGTCTAGTGGAATCCATGCCTCAACAGGTCAGGGCTGCTTTGGCAGCAAATGGGGAACCAACACAATATTAGGAAGGTGGTCATAATGTTATGCCTGGGGCCGGTTGCATAAAAGGTTAAGATTAGTCTTAAAAGTTAATCAGCTGGGGCCAGTTGCATAAACATAGTCACTATGTTAAGACTGTGTCTTAAGAACTAGTTTCACCAACTAGCACTAAACAAGGAGTAATTATTCTTACTTTTCATATTCATATTAGACTAATGTATCTTTTTAACTGAATTAAAAAAGTTATGATGAAGGGAAAAAAATGATGACTAACTTTAAGACTAGTCTAAGCAGTTTATGCAACCAGCCCCTGATTTTTTTCTTTAATACTACTCATATTTGTTTTAAATTCAGTTACATAAAAATGTAGATTTGTCTCTGTTGATTTAAAAAAAAAAAAAAAGACTGATTGCTCCTTGGCTAACTGCTAGTTATTCACACTAGATCTTAAGAGGCTGTCTTAACATAGAGGCTAAGCTTATGCAACTGGCCCCTGATTGATGTGCTTTTGTAGCTATATATCTATAAAAATGAATGTGGATGTCATAGCTCAAATAGCTTTGGTCTTGGAAAAATTTGATGAGAATTCATACTGAAATCATTGCTATTTAAGCTGGGTAAATCTTAGAGCATTGTTGACACTTGAGATTGTTTGGGAAAGAATCCAGAGAACTTTCACAAAAGTCTCCATTTGTTCTCTATTCAATCACATTGCTGGAGAAATAAAGTATTAAACAGTTGGGAGGCCTGTTTTTTATTTTATTTTTTTTTACCAGCCAGTTCCCTAAACCTGTTACAGCATGGAACATATGTCAGACTGGCAATGAGAAGCGACGCGGTTTTCTCGTCAGAGCCACACTTAAAGTGATTGTACTGAAGATGAAGAAGCCCATTTGACAGATAAATCCAATGACATCAGTATCACAGGACGGGAAGAGTGACTACGAAGCATTCAACTGTAACACTCACCCTGGGATTGTTTCTCATTAGCTCTAATAAAGTGCAGGGTCCTTGTGTAATGAAATAAGCCTTCAGGTGTGTTGTCAATGCTTTTCTGTTTATTATTTATCATCCCCCATTTTATTACTTTAGTCCTCCTCACACTAACAATGCCCCTAGCCGTAACAATGCTCTTGAAGTAGAGCATCACAGCCAGATGTTTCTGCCCAGTCCATTACTCACCATCTTCATTTAAGTGCATTGCCAAACAGGGTAACTGCGCTGTCATACTCGACATGGCCGGAATTTGTCCTTTGTGTACAATTATTTTTTTTCAGTGCCTCAATGTTATCTCAGAGTCTGAGAATGCTATCAGTTCAGGGACTGATATAAACAGCAAGTGCATAGACAGTGTTGTTTTAGTAGATGCATATGGGCAGTTTTCTTGGAGATGCATTTTTTAGAGGCGGCGTTGAGATAGGAAACTTCAAAAACAAAGATGTGATTGCAGGATAAAAATAGAGATTAAATGAAGGTTGAATTTAGGCTTATGCATTTTACATCAACAGTAAAAGTGAAGTTGCAAGAAACTTTGAGACCACAGTGGAATTTTGAGTGACCCACGTTGGCTTTATCTTAACATGCATTACTCGCTTCAATGCCATCAGTCAATCAAGGCTTAAAGTGGAGGGGACATCAATCACTAAAGTGGAGGTAGATTCACTTTTGTGTAAAGACACTGGGGTGCATACTGATTGTGCCAAATCTTCTCTTCTTGATTTTGATATCCATGTAGCAGATGCTTTGTGATTTGGGTTTTCAGACTGGGGAAATGTGTGTCTGCTCATGTCAAGAAAGCCTTTTTGTTTCATCAATATTTGTGGTGAATCTGACCATTTTGTCTTTTTTAAAATTCACAGAGCTGACACTCACTACAATGTTGAATTTGTACGAATCTCAGTTTGTAGGAATTCTAGCTAAGCAGCTGCCAGTTTCATACACCAGTGAGCGAGACGACCCGCTCCGCTGATGCCGGGAAAGTTATCGCTTCAGGTCGCCGAACCGAGATGGTAGGCTACTGGCAGGCCGTCAGTAAATTTAATGTTACAGCCAAACATAACAAAGATATAACACTCATTGATGGCACTGTTCCAGATTCAGTGGCATCTCTAATCTGGCTTCGGGACCCATAAATGGGTACGGCTAATTTATTAATGATGCAGTCATAGTTCTCTATAAAGTGTGCATACATTTAGCATTTATTAGTAGATAAAGAACAGAAAGGCGATAAAAGCAACAGTGCAGATAGCGCATTAGGCATAGTTTTAAAATAGTGATATTATTCAATACAAGGCTCATTAGGCATCCAAATGAAGACAACAGATTTGATAGATTACATTACAGTAGGGAGTAGGGATGTCAAAAGTATTGGTATTTTACTGCCAAGTTGCCTTTGAACCTTGTCATGTGAATTTATGTGTGAAGAGCGCTTACACCTCATTTTAATGCAGCTGGAACAAAAATGGAATTTATGTAAAATACTGGATATGTAAATGCAGCATATACCGTTAATAATTAATCTTATTTTAATCAAACAACAGTATGATGAGAAAACCATTTGTTCTTACTTAATTTCTCTAGATTTCTTAAAAAAAAGCTGAAATATGCTTTTAATTTAAGTTTTTGAAATGAAGTGTTTAACATCACTAGTTTTTGGTGTGGAAATTAGTTCCATGTAATTTCAGTATGGTATGTGTTTACTACTGAAATACTACCATTTTGGTTCCCTGTAAGGAAACTAACACGTATAGCTGTTTAACTTGCCTCAGCTACGCTAAAACCTCAAACCTAACCTTTAAAATACAGCCTAATTGATTAAAACACATATATTGAACTAAAAGCCATGTATGCAGTGAATAATGCATGGATTTATTGAATCTTCTGGTCTCCAGTAAGGACTCTCTCTCTCTCTCTCTCTTTCTGTCTTTCTCTCTCTCTCCTTGTGTTTGTTTGTGTGCGTGTATTTTTTCACATCAGAAAAGTGAATGGTACAGTGTGGCTCCCACACACCACAGATAACTAGTAGATGTCATCAGGGACGATTCTGTTTGAAATACCTGACAGCCCCATGATCAACTGCAGCCTCTGAGATTACAGTGATGTGGCCTGATGTGGTAAATGTTGTCTAAAATCGGTTACATCAGTATCAGCCTGCATGCCTCGTGCATGCCATTTTACAGCTTTCTTTGTTGAATTCTTCCTTCACGTAACGGAACGTTGCCGTGTTTGTTGTTACTACACTCAAAAACATCTATTACTTAAAATCTACAATTTGCGGCCAAAACTTGCTCATATCAAAATTTCCATTAAAGGAGAAGTCCACTTCCAAAGCAAAGATTCACATATAATATGCTTACCTTACTTGTCATCCAAGATGTTCATGTCTTTCTTTCTTCTGTCGTAAAGAAATTGTTTTTTGAGGAAAACATTTTTGCATTTTTGTCCATATAATGGACTGATATGGTGCCCCGATTTTGAACTTCCAAAATGCAGTTTAAATGTGGCTTTAAACGATCCCAAATGTGGTTGAAACGATCCCAGCCGAGGAAGAAGGGTTTTATCTAGCGAAACGATCGGCTATTTTCATTTTAAAAAAATACAATTTAAATACTCTTTAATCTCAAACGCTCGTCTTGCCTTTCTCTCCCTGAACTCTGTGTATTCTGGCTCAAGACAGTTAGGGTATGTCAAAAAACTCCAATCGGATTTTCTCCCTCAACTTCAAAAATCATTTAAAAATCATCCTACATCGCTGCAGAAGTACCGACCCAGTCTTTGCAAAGTGAACATGCAAAGAAGATTAAACACCCATTAACAAAAAAGGTAAAACAGCAGTATAGTTGAGGGAGAACATGAGATGGGAGTTTTTCGACATACCCTAACTGTCATGAACCGGAACAAAAACAGTCCATGCAGAGTAAGACAAGATGAGCATTTGGCATTAAAAAGTATATAAATTGTATGATTTTTATTAAAATAACCGATCGTTACGCTGAGACCCTTCTTTCTCAGCTGGGATCGTTTACAATCGCATTTGGGATCGTTTGAAGCCGCATTTAAACTACATTTTGGAATTTCAAAATTGGGGCACCATATCAGTCCATTACATGGAGAAAAATGCTTAAATGTTTTCCTCAAAAGACGTAATTTCTTTACGACTGAAGATAGAAAGACATGAACATCTTGGATGACAAAGAGGTGAGTACATTATATGTGAATCTTTCTTTTGGAAGTGGACTTCTCCTTTAACATTGAAAAAATATATGCAGTAATTTCCTGTTGGAATTTCTTTACAAATATCATGCTGTATAACTTAGTTTAAAATGATACGTTATTCAGTTATATTATACACTACCAGTCAAAAGTTTTTGAGCAGTACGTTTTTTTTAATGTTTTTTTTAATGTTTTTTTTAAGAATTCTCTTCTGCTCACTTTTCTGCATAAATGTATTTGATCCAAAATAATGCAAAAGCAGTAATATTGTGAAATATTTTCACTATTTAAAATATCTGCTTTCTGTTTGAATATATTTTAAAATGTAATTTATTCCTGTGATCAAAGCAGAATTTTCAGCATCATTACTCCAGTCTTCAGTGTCACATGATCCTTCAGAAATCATTCTAATATGCTGATTTGCTGTTCAGTTTTGTCAATATTTAAAACAGTTGAGTACATTTTTCTTTGATGAATAGACAGATCCTAAGATCAGCATTTATCGGAAATAAAAAGCTTTTGTGACATTATACACTGTACCATTCAAAAGCTTGGAGTCAGTATATATTTTTTTTATTTCATTTGTTTGGTGGGGAATTAAATTATAGAAATGAATACTTTTTTTTTTTTTTTTTTTTAGCAAGTATATTTTTAAATCCATCAAAAGTGATGATAAAGACATTTATAAAGATTTCTCTTTCAGATAAATTGTGTTCTTCTGAACATTCTATTCATAGTAACCTGAAAAAAAAAATCTACTCTGCTGTTTCAAACATACTGCTTCTACTACTAATAATAGTAAATGTTTTTTGAGCAGCAATCAGAATATTAGAATGATTTCTGAAGGATCATGTGACTGGAGTAATGATGCTAAAAATTCAGCTTGAAATCACAGGAGAAAAAAAGACATTTTAAAAATATTCAAATAGAAAACAGTTACTTTAAATAGTACAAATATTTCAAAATTGTACTGTTCTGCTGTATTTTGGATCAATTAAATGCAGGCAGAAGAGAAATCTTTAAAAAACATTAAAAACTGACAACTAACATTTGACTGATATGTGTATATTTAAGTGTACTAATTTAAATGTTTTATGGATAATTGGTTAATATGTTGTACATTTTAATATAACTATCTCTTAATGATAATTTCTTATTAAATATACTTTAAATAATAAATAATACTTTAAATATTAAATAATTGTACTGTAGTTTTTTTTTACGAATTTATTTTATTTATTGTTTGCAAATAAAGATAAAAACTTTGTAGAGGTTTTAAAATGTTTATAATTTGCTTTATGCTTTATTCCTTTTCCATTTTGTTTGAAATATGAATTGAACGTGTTTTGTGAGATTCACCCTGTTTTAGTTAAAGGCTGCATGTTTAGAAAAAAAAAGCTAATGTTTATTAAAACCTGAAGTGAGTTGCCACTTTTTTTTGTCTATTTCCCAGATATAATGCCAGCTGTGCAAGGAAACTCAACATGTACTTGTTGTGGTTCTCCTTGAGTGTTTTTTTTTTTTTTTTTTTTTTTTTTACTAAATTTGAAATGTAGTGTTTGTAAACCAGTGACTGACCCTGTTTAAGTGTGAGAGTTCCATCTGCATGGTGGAGTGGGCCCTGAGGCCCCCGGCCAGCCTGCAATTCCCAGCAGCTCTCTTTAAGAGCCTGTGTCTGAGCCAGCTAAATATCAACTCATTAGCTCAGGCAAATGGGACCGCAATATAAAAAAAACAAAAAGGGAAAGAGAGAATACTGAAACCATTTAAGCCGTGGTGAGAAACACAGGAAACACTCGCAAGGGTAAAAGGTAGGAAACAGAGTTTTGTTAGCATTCTTCTAGCATATTTTTGCTTGTTTTTCTTTCCTGTATCAGACCTTGTTGCTACTGTCCTTGGTCTGTCCTCATATTTCTTGTTCCTCCCCTCTGTTTCTTTCCCCCTCTCTCGCTCCCTGATTTTTCTTTTTTTTTTTTTTGGTATGTCTGTTCCTCCCTGTCTGTGGCCTATATCTTATGCTTTCACTCTTTTTTTCTGCTCGCAACCTCTTTCACCTTTTGTAATCTGTAATTTCCTGTAAAATACAGCCATGCTGAATTTGGCCCTCGTTCTTCCAAGCCTCTTTTAAATCTAATTAACTAAATGATTGTTAAGAACACTGGAAACAAGGTCACACTGATGCCTGTTGATTACATTCCCCTTGTTGCAGAAAACAGCAGAGCCGGCCGGCATGTGTCGATTCATATGCTTGGATGCTTGGAGCCTCACAGATACCGTAACACCCTTTTTTCCTTTTCGTTTTTTAACACCTCATTTACAACAACAATGCTTTTTTCATCACGTCGTCCTTTTGTGCATACAAAAGATTGCACCAGTGCCCAATCAACTGAGACGTTCTTTTACCTACAGTGTATCGTTTTATATTTCGCCTCCTTTGACTTCGTTGTGCTTCGGGGCTTGCTGGTTCTCAGGTACAATCTGCTCTCTCGCAGTGACACGCTCTTGAAGAATATGCTTGAAGTAATGCGTCTGTGGTGCAATAAATTGCAATTCTGTGCTCCTTACGCCGGTGGACTTGTGCCAAACTGCGTGGAAGACTGAATGAAGATGTCGTTTCGTGAAATGACAGGACTGATTTTGCCAGGTGGGTCTCTGAAAGACAAATGGCAATTTGCACCAAGGAACTAATGATGGCATTATCGTACGCAAAACAAATATGCGATTAAATATTTAATTTAACGCTGTAAAGATGGGCTTTCAAATTGAAATTAGAGCCTGTTGCATAGGGGATGGAGGTGCCCCGAAGCAGACTGGCACATTGGCATATGAATTAGTATTTTTTCGGTGCGTGTAGTGCGCGGAGTGTCACCCCTGTTGCGAGGGACAAGGCTGGGCCTGAGTGAGAGGAAGCCATCTTTAGCTGCATGAAATTCCATCTCTGTCAGAGCAGGGGCCCTGCAGTGCCGTGAAAAGCAGTTTGGTCTTGACAGAATTTAATTTGTTTTTCTTCACTTTTCTCCTCCTTTCTTTTGGGTGGAGGTTGTGCAATATGTTGGTAAGAGGTTGTTTTGTTGGGAGGGGATCTTCAGCTTGATTGTGAATCCAAAGATAACACCTCACTATAGAATCATTCTCCACAGAGAAGGTTATTGCACTGCGCAGAGAGCACTTGTGTGTGCTCTTTTGCACTAGCAGGACCGAGGGGATGACGGCTTACGTCAAGGTTCCTCTCTGTAATATATTCAATGAATGGGGTCTGTGCTCTGCTAATTATCCAAAGTAATTAACAGCAGGTTTTCAAGGTATTGCATATTATTATGTCATTAAAACTCTCCTATGCGGAGGCGTGCGGAAGATGGTGGTGGACTGCGCGACCTCTTGAGTGACCGTGGGTGGACGTTTGCTCATGTATTGCATTGTACAATAATATCACTCTGAACTCTGTGTTGTAACCACATATACGCTTATGCACTGTGAAATAGGGACTGTTGGAAAGGGCAGTGGGATCCGTCTTTGTTAAAGTCAACATGAAATCAAAATTGACCTTATTTACTTGCTTGATACACATTTCGGCTCATATCTTTCATGATCCTTCTCTTTGCACAAAATGTTCTCTCTCTTAAAAATAAAGGTGCCAGGATGAGCTAAAAATGGGTTTTTATTCCAGTGCCATAGAAGAACCATTCTGAGTTCCTTTCAGTGTTTTTTCTTAGTGTGAAGAACCTTTTACTAATCTAATGAATATTTTCCACTTCATTAATGTTTAATGCTCTTAATTGAACCACAGTGCCAACAAAGAACCTTTGTTTTGAGAGTAGGCCGAAATGGTTCTTCTGCATCGAAAATTTATTTGGGGTACAACAAAATGGTTCTTCTGTGGTCTTGCTGCTTAAATTCCCATTATGGTTCATCCCTGACCTTTATTTTTAAAATGGATACATGGATTAGTTAACTTCCAGAATAAAATTTTCCTGATAATTTACTCACTCCCATGTCATCCAAGATGTTCGTGTTTTTCTTTCTTCAGTCGAAAAGTAATTTCAACGGAAGTAATGGTTTTTAAGGAAAACTTTCCAGAAGTTTTCTCCATATAATAGACTTCAATGGGAGACAGTGGGATGAAGGTCCAAATTGCAGTTTCAAAGGGCTGAAGTAATGTTTTTTTAAAGAAAACATTCCAGGATTTTTCTTCATGTAGTGGACTTCCATGGGAGACAGTGGGGTGAAGGCCCAAATTGCAGTTTCAAAGGGCTCTACACGATCCCAGGTGAGGAATAAAGATCTTGTCTAGCGAAACGATCTGTCATTTTCTACAAAAAATAAAAATTTGTGTACTTTTTAACCACAAATGGTAATCTTGCACCAACTCGAATTCACGCATTTACGTAGTCATGTTAGAAAGGTCACACGTGATGTAGGTGGAAGTACTGACCCAGTGTTTACAAAACGAACGTGCAAGAAAGTCAAATGCCTTTTACGAAAAAGTAAAATAACAATGTTGTACAATTTTGAAACTGGGGGAGAAATTGAGTTGGAGTTTGTTGCCCTAACTTACCTTTTTGAACCGGAGTACACAGACAAAGAACTAACAACACGTGGCGTTTCCAATGTGATTACGTAATGTGTGAAATCATAGATGTGCATCGTAGAGCTAGTGCAAGATAAGCATTTGTGGTTAAAAAGTATATTTTTTTATTTTCTTTAGAAAATGATTGGTCATTTTACGAGATAAGACAATTTATTCCTCAGCTGGGAGCGTGTAGAGCCCTTTGAAGCTCCACTGAAACTGCAATTTGGACCTTGAACCCGTTGGCTCCCATTGAAGTCCACTATGGGGAAACAAATCCTGGAATGTTATTCTCAAAATCCTTAATTTCTTTTCAACTGAAGAGAGAAAAACACAAACATCTTGGATGTCATGGGGGAGAGTTAATTATCAGGAATTTTTTATTCTAGAAGTGAACTAATCCTTGAAATATCCGATTTCACTCAGAATGTTACAGAAATAAATGGATTGTGACTGTTGGTTTACCGTTGACTTTTTTTTAAACGATAGGAATGTTGAATGCATCTAGAGAAGTCTTTATAAAACCTGCACCATAAGCTGTGAATGATGAAGGGCTCGTGCTGTTAGATGAGAGACAGCAGACTCCACCATAACTCATCTCCATGTCCAAATCACAGACGACCGCATGTTAGACAGCGCTGCGCAACCCAGACAGTGATCTACCCACATCCCTCGCAGCAACAACAACAAAAAAGACCTGCAGGGATGGCGGCTTGCACAACATCCAGGTCTTTCACAAAAGCAGAAGCTTTGAAAGTGAAGATGTTGAAGTCAATACCGCCCAGACATTGGAAGAAGTTCATGGTGGGCTTTTTCAGATGCTGATGCATGACATGGGGCTACCCGGATTAGCATCTCTTATATATTTATTTCCCCCCCGCCCCCAAGAGAGTCATTTCGGATAAGTGCTTCTCTCTGGATAGCACTGCACTGCAGACCTATGATCTGAACAAGTGACCATCTGTTCAGCCCTCCATTTTTCCCCCAACAAGCAACTTGCACATGTAAGAAATTTGCAAGCTACTGAAAACCCATGGCACAGATGCTACAGGGTATGCCATACCCGAATATTTATAGGGGTTCATTGAGGAACACTGAATGATTTTTACAGTCAAGACTGATGAAAGTGCGCTGCTGTAAATTTACCTGCAGCAAAATCCTCGTGAGGTGGAGGGATGGGGGCACAGCTGAATAGTGAATGATCCCAGAGATGTCATTTAGAGACAGAATGTTATTTAAAGGTGCATTATTAACATGAAAATGCCCTGAAGAGCCAGCATTTTCTAAAGCTGTAAGTAAAGCGTTTTTTTTTTAACAAAAAAAAAAAAAAAATACGGAGGTTGCTCTGCAGATACCAAAAGCACAACCAGTGCTTGTCAAAGCACTGTACTTAGCTTTAGACGTTCACAGAAGCACAAATTGCTGTTTTGAAAAGAGCGCAATTTCGGATGTAGAATACCTGTGACTAAAAGAGCAATAAATTCTTGTTAGCTTTGTGAATAGATCCTGTTTTTCTAGGATATGCCAAGTCATACGCATGCTGGCAAGTCATGAGGACTAGCAGAACAGATTCCAAGCCAGTCAATTTCTCAGAGTCAGTCAGTCGGATACAGAGCTCCACAAATTTACTGCCGGGTACGCTGGTACCTCAAGCTGAACCACGCTGAAAAGAACCTGCTTGTTGAGCAGCGAGTAGCTCTTATTTGGTTTTCGCCCTTCAGTTACCTTGACAATTCCACAGTTTATCTTGTTTGATGTGGTTCTGAAAGACTAAAAGAACAGTTCTGAAATTTTGTCATTATTTACGCACCCTCGTGTCATTCCAAATCGGTGTGAGTTTCCTTTAATAGAACACAAACGGTGAGTTTTTAAGAATATCCTGACACTCTTTTCCATATATTGAAAGTGCATTGAGGCTGGGGCTGTCAAGCTCCAAAATGATAAAAGAAGCAACGTATGAAAGTGGTTCAAACAATTTGCATGTTCCAAGTCTTCTGAAGTCACACAGTACTTTTGTTTAACGAACAGTAAGTCAGTTGAATGCAAGATGTGAGAACACTTTAGACCAGTGGTTCTCAACTGCAGTCTTGGGGACCGACTGCTCTGAACATTTTGTATGTTTTCCTTATTTAACACGCCTAATTCAGATCATCAGCTCATTAGGAGAGAGAGCTTCATGAACTGAACTGAATGTGTCAGATAAGAGAGACGTACAAAATGTGCAGAACAGTGGGTCCCAATGACCAAAATTGAGAACCACTGAATGAAATCTTTTTTTTTGTTCCTTAACTGGATCAAAAAATTGACTGAAATGGTAAGACTAAAAAAAAACATGTAGAAAAGGGTGAAAAAAATATTTTCTAATTAACCTAGGCCTGCCCTTGAATAGTTGACTAACCATTAGTTGATGAGAAGAGGCTTGGTCGCCCAAAATTTTATTAGTCGTTTAGTCGCAGAAAAATAAATATATAAATCCACAGGAAGTGGCGAAGTCACACAATCCATGATGGACAGATGGTTAACTGGTCTACGTGGTAATGCAGTACATCGGACAGGACATACAGTCGCTCACCTATCATTTATCGACCTCAAATATGGCTTATCATTTGAACCAAGTAAGTAGTAGACGCTCAATCTAATGTTAATCTGGAAACGTGCGCTATTCAAGTGTCTGTGTGGAGTGTGGAAGCTGAATAGTAGCGCACTTACTGTATGACAGAAGAAGGCAAGTGTGGTCACTTACTCTTAAAATACTCCGTCATTTTTGGTCATACAGATAAGAGGCTATGAAAGGCCTCGGCCTTGCGTCGGCAGCGTCTGGACAAAAAGCTGTGCTTGAACACACCGCACAGACTACAGCCGACAAGGTGGCTTAACACGTGCGCTCTGCGCCTATGTGAAAAGATTTAACTGTCTATATCAGCAGCTTTTAATAGTATATAATCGTCATTCAAAATGAGAAACCGAAACGAAGAAATACGATATAAACGCAGATACATGACATGTAAACAAACCAGCACTTGCTTACAACTTTGAATATCACTTACGTTGATCACTTTCTTCATTTTAAGCGCTCATGTTGTTATGATAATATTCGCTTAATGGAATGCTTGGGTAAGATCTCGCAACATTAGAGTAGTCTTCTGTTGTGCCGCTTTCATTTACTTGTTCATTTACTTACTCGTTTTCGTCACTTTAATTCTCCAGAGAGGACATTCAGGCTACGTTATTAGTAAGTAAGCATTACTTATTTTCTTTTTTTTTTTTTTGCAACAGCCTGTTAATATGCAATATCCAATGTTTTCGTCACGTGTGGTGCTTTGGTTTCTCAATCATATTTAAAGCCTGTTATTCTAGACGTTAACGTGAATGAATATTTAGTCTGAGCATTTGTGTGGATTCTTCACAAGCTCTAAAATGGTTTATTAATAAACATGTGATTAGTTGACTAATGCTTAAAATGAATGACTACTAGTTGACCAGAAAAATCAAATTAAATGCAATCTTTATTTAAACAACCCCAATATTATTTCTAAAATTTGGTGTTATACTGTGCCTGTTTTCAGTGGCTGGATGATTTGTACACAAAATATGCATTTATACTAGTGTTGGGCATTGATGTGCTCAATTTTCATATCGCCCTATCGTCAGCCTGTGAGATCGCTGATACACGATATTATCGTGCTAATTTATTTCATTATTTATGCACTGTATTGCTAAAAATGTGCCTATAGTCTATTTTTGACGGATAATAATAATAATAATCGTCTTGCTATCATCAAAGGCATCAGGAAGAGGTGATATCTCTGACTATCGTCGATACACGATACTATCATCTATCGGCACAACCCTAATTTATACCTGAAATATCCTCAAATGAATTGAAATCAGATCAAGAGCTTGTGAATCGGAATCTATTCAAATTGAGAAATCAGTTCTCAGCCCTGTTGCTACTTCTCTCATGAACCTCTGTATTATCTTATGAAACTTTTTGTAGAAATTCGAGTTTGGCTCATTTTAGAATTTTTGATTCCAGGATTTTTCTCCATATAGTGGACTTCAGTGGTTTGAAGGTCCAAATTGCAGTTTCATTGCAGCTTCAAAGGGCTCTACATGATCCCAGCTGAGGAATAAGGGTCTTGTCAAAAACGCCCTTGCCAAAAAAAAAAGGTCAAACAGCGATGTCAGGCCATTTTAAAGAGTTAAAGAGAGATTTAAAGAGTTTTTTGCCCTACCTTTTTGAAACTAAATACACAGACAAAGAACCAACCTTGTGTGACCTTTCCAACATCACAGAGCTAGTGCAAGATGAGCATTTGTGGTTAAAAAGTAAATAAATTATTTTTTTTCAGAAAATGACCAATTGTTTCACTAGATAAGACTCTTATTCCTCAGCTGGAATCATGTAGAGTTCTTCAAACCTCTATTGAAACTGCAATTTGGACCTTCAAGCCATTGGCTCCCATTGAAGTCGACTATATGGAGAAAAATCCTGGAATGTTTTCCTCATAAAACTTAGGTTCTTTGTGACTGAAGAAAGAAAGACATGAACATCTTGGATGACATGGGGGTGAGTAAATTATCAGGAAATTTGTATTCTGAAAGTGAACTTCTGCTTTAAGATTATTGCTTTAGCTTCTTGAGCGCCAGAAATGGTCTCTATATAGTACACACTGGAGAGCAGTGATGTGCTAAGATGTGGCCACCATGCAGAAAACGTATATTGCCTTTACAGTACGCCACAGAAATCTCAAGCCTCACATTTTCTCTTTGACTCATTTCATCATGAGGTCACTCGCCCCAGAATGAGTCAATTCTACTTATCAACCCTGAACGGATTTGCACTGTGCAACCTGTGTGTCGAGACTGAAATATTTATTGCCATCGTACTCCTGGGGAAACAACATGGAGTCTCACAACAATACCCCACAGGGGAAGGTAAAATTTCATTTACTATCCCTTTAGAATCCTATTTACTTTTCTTTATCATCTAAAGTAGCATAATTTGAATAAGATGTTAAATTGGGTGGTAGTTGATTTATTTTAGAGCTGTGGCTTATTTTGAGACGTATTTAAATCTTGTTTAGCCTCACTACGTTCTTCTTTGTCTTTCAGCAGCTGCTTTGTCACAACATCTAGCTTTAAGTAAAGTAAATTTTCTTAAGTACAATTTAAAAATGATAATGAAGTTACTCCTTAGTGGTGTTTTCAATTTTGTGTGCAGGTTTAGTTGCCAGTGTGCTTTCATGAAAGTTACTTGTCATTTAGTAGACGATTTCTACTATAGTACTCAAATGGCAGGAGCTGTTTCCCTAGAGCAACATGGTATTAAGTGTCTTGATGAAAGGCTTGATTGTGTTAGGCTTCACTTAGAAACTCCCCAGTTTATGTGTCAGTCCTGCCTAGAATCACATTTGTGACGACTACGCTATCAGCACAGAGTCTTAATCACCAGACGGCCACTCACAGAGACAGTGACTGGCCAAATTGCCTGACTTAGAGTGTTTTCACATTTTGTACGATTGCTTTAGTCCGTACCCAATTTCAGTTGTTCCCCTCTGGTCTGCTTTCACACTTTTTCTGATGAGCTGAACCGCTTCCGTCATCAACATGTGGCGACAAGCTTTTAAATGGTTTTGCAAATGTATTTCAAGCACATTTCAAATCATTATTCATATTGAATAAATTAATATTTATGAATTTGGAGCAATGTACTGTACTGTGTAAGCTTTTTGATTTCTGTGTAGAAGTGCTTGAACTGCTGTCTGGTTTCATTGTCGATATCGTAGCTAAATTCAGTGTTCCGGAGTCAAAAGCTGCCCACTCTTTAAGCTCGTCTTCAGAAAGTCAAGCTCACAGACTTTGAAGGCAAACAGAATAATATCTCGCCGTTTTGTCGATCACCTTAGTTTTTGCTCAGAGTAAAATCGTGATATACACGCTTGTGGATATATAGCAATTGAACATTGTTCAGTGTGCTTATTTACGTCCCGCACTGCTGATGTAACAGTGTTAAAAAAGGACTTTTAGAAATAAAATAACACTTTGACTGAAATAACACTTTGAAGTAAATTATTTTTGGATATTAAAATTGCTTTCCAGAGGCGTGCTGTGTGCCTCAACCGCTAGCCTAGATGACAAGAACCCTCAACCTCATTTTCAAGAGAAGTCATGTGGTGCCTTGGTGTATGCAAACCAAGCTTTACCATCAAACCAATCAACATTTTTGACACTTGTACCTTTGCAAGGTTCATATTCACCCGTAATTACTTTGCCATGTTAGCCTTGAACTGAAAAAACACCTTTGAAAAGATCTATAGTGCCTGTAGTTATTTAACCTCTCAAATATTTATTTAAACTCCTTTGCAATGCACTCCATGTTTAGAAGTAAGTCTGATGATTTTGCCTGAGGTGTGTGTTGAACTTCCTACTCTGCTGTTTTAAAGTACATTTTTTGCACTCTCCTACTAATAACCCATTTGAATCAAACATAAGGAGCTTTATACCTCCACAGCTTCATTTGTAATCATAGTTAACTATCCAGAACAGATGTTCCCATCTAGACTCGGTCTACTGTACGGGTTATTGTTTTCTTATCCATCCGTTACTTCGTATTTCTTTGAAGTGGAATTATAATTTTAATGGATTTTTATGCTTGATGCACCAAAAAGTCACCTTCTCTGGTCCTCAATCCCTTTGGATCTCAACACACCGAATGAGAACTGGAACCTATAGCCCTTTTCAAAAGCCTTCCATCCAGTTGAAGTACTGTGCGCTAGACATAATAACACAAGAGCCAAATAAATTTTGTTTGTGTTCTTCCATTTAGTCCGCAGTATTTCCCCCCTTGCTAGCCACTGCAGTCTTTGCCCATAGGCCGGTGCGAATGCAGTAATGATTGCTGAATTATGCAGCAGACCCTCTGATAGGCCCTTTTGCCTTTACTCAGAACTCCCTTTTAGGCATCTGTCCCTTACGTTATTGAACTCGCTCTTCCATATTTCTCTTTTTACCTCCTTTGCACCCATCATTCTCACTTTACACACTCCAAATCTCTTTCATTTTTTTCACCCCCTCTTCTCTGCCTATTGGTCTTTCCCAAACGGATCTTGCTTTCCCAAGTCTTAATCCCCCATTCTGTGTGTCTTTCTCCCTAGTGTCAAAAGAACCACAAGGAGAATTAATGGGGGAGAGAGAAGGAGGGAAATGAGAGAAGAAATTATGACGTCAGCGTGCCTTCTGGTTCAAAGCTATGACATTAGCAGCTCCGGCGCTGAAACGTAGCCAGTATGACGGAGAGATGGATGTGCATTTGCGTTTGTGGGTGTGTGAGTGTGCTGCCAAGCCCTGAGTCAGTGCTTTACTTAATATGCACGTTAGTGCAAGTATAGGTGCGCTTGCGCTATACATCACACGGTATATCACACCATTGACTGTCTGTGCGCTCACGTACACGCTGTTTGTGTGTAAATAAGTGTGTTTAGTGGGAGGTTAATTAAAGAGAGTGTGTATGTGCACGTCTACAGCGAAGGCGGAGGGATGGGTGGGTAGGTTTTGATGGCTGGCGTACAAAGTGACTTGAAAATGATTCATGGTGTTGCTGGCGCTTACATGGCCTGCCATTTGTATCAGCACAAGCACGCCGTCTCTCCCTCCCTCTCTCGTTCTTGTGTGCTCTCGCTTTTTCGCTCATTGTGCGAGGAACACAAACAAAAGGCGCGGAGGGCGGCCTCATCCCCTCTGCTCTTCTTTTATATTCACTTTTATTTACTCAGTCTGTTCTGGATCTACCCAGGCAGAGATGGACGCTTTACGACCAGGTTGATTTATAGCGGAGAATCGAGACTCTCTCCTGCGTTGACGGATCTAACGCATGAATCAGTGCAGGAGGAGTAATGATTTCCCATGTTCCCTGGGGAATGGTGGGGTTCAGGGAGGTGAGGTGTGTTAGCTTTCCACTCCAATCCCCGTGCAGCGACTAAACTCCCTCTGCCAGGTTAATGTATCTTGGTGGCGTCCTAATTGATGTTGATGGACTGTATGACTGTTTGTTTCTAACGATCCTTCTTTCTTTTCTCCCTCCAGGTGTTGTTCCTGCATAAAGCGCTACCCACCCAAGTGACTTTCTGGCCGTGTCATGGCGGCGAGGCCCGCCCTTTCGTTCTTATTGGCTGTGCTGGCGTGCACTGGGCCGGCCCAGCCCTCCCCCCCACTGCTGCTCCGCCCCCGGGAGAGAGAGAGGGACTCTGGAGGGGCTTCGGGCGGAGTTAACATCGCTGTGGTCCACTCCGGCTCCTCCCACCTCCCGGAAACGAGCGCCGGGGTGGGGGGCGTGGGCGGCGCCTCTTCGGCGGGCTCCGGCTCCGGTGCCGGGCCAAGCAGCAGCAGCAGCAGTAGCAACTCGGGGACAGGTTTTCTGAGTCGGGCCTGGTCGGGACAGGTGGGTGAGAGCGTCATGACGCCGTGGGGACCCGCAAACGTGATCTGGTTGGCCGTCAACGAGAGCAGTCCTGGGAGCCTCTTGCTACAGTTGTGCGAGTTACTGGCTACCACTCCGCTACAAGGCCTTGTGTTTGAGGAAGAGAAGCCACCACCGCCCAATCGGGCACCGTTAGCACCTATGCTGGAATTTGTCTCGGCCCAGACAGGAGTGCCTGTGATTGCTGTAGGAGGAGGGGCTGGTTTGGGGAGGGAGCCACAGGTAAGAGTTAAGATTCATTCTTGTTGCCTTAGATGTAATGGTTCTTCAAGAACAAATTGATTCTCTAACCAAAACTGAGAATTCTCTCATTATTTACTCATCTGGATGAGTATGATGTTCTTACTTCTGTAGAAATGAAAAGAAGATTTTAAGAAATAAAATCTATCTTTGTAAGGGCCCGTGCACACCAATGGCCAGTTGTACTAAACAGGGAAAATTAGCACAAGAGCACAATTCCAAAACAGCGCCAATGAGAGGACAAATTTCTGCGGATGATTTACTAACAGTGCACAAATTAAAGAACACAGACGCAGCATGTCATTTACATATCAACCAACGCAATAGACCAAGCGCAGTGCAAATTAGCGTAGTCGCAAATAAAGAATAAAGAAATAAAGAAGCCACAGTATGTTGAAAGGAACCAGAGGCCAAAAAATGAAGGTTTGCTAAAAGTTTTGATAGACCTGGTATTGCATGACTGCTAGTTGAGGGTTCCAAGTCATCTTTTATTTCCTGAAGCAAATTAAAAATAACATAGCTTGGCAAACAATGTGTTCGAATGATGTGTTCTTCTGGCATTCCAAATAAACTAATACATGTGAAAAAATCCTCTCCCTTCTACCACGTGCTCTCTGTTCTCTGCGGTGCTTCCTCCTAGCAACAATAATTGCAGCCATTTCAAGCACAAAATAGTTTGAGACATATTTTTAGGCGTTAAAACGCCAGTAATTTGACAAGCGCAAGCGTTAGTAAAATGCGTTGCGTGATTCATTTGAATACTCTCCTCCAATAAATTTTGCGTCTGAAAGGAAAACTCTTACAAATGCATATTTAATAAGGTCAGGCGCAAAAATAACTGTCTAGGCCTTTTCAACACTAATTCATCACTGCGCATCTTTAGTAAAACCTGACAGCACAATTTTAACGCCAAAAGACAGTTTGCGCTGCCACGAGCTGTTGGTAAAACTGGCCCCAAGAACGATAACTATAAAGAAAACTATGAAGATAACTATATTAGCATCCACACCAGCGGTCTTTATTCTAAGCACACACTCGTCTGCCGGTGTAAGTTCTCAGGCTCGTTATATCAGGATTGATTCTGATTGGGTGTCAATGTTTTTATCATTCATCAGCTGGAAAATATCGTTCTGAAAGTGATTCCGACTAAATTGTTTCTTTGTGCCTTTATCGTTATAGCTGTGGTGTAGACTCTGCTATTCTTTAATACTGAGAACAATTTTTAGAACTGTATCTTTATTGTTATCTTTATAGTTATATAGTCCATAAAGTCCATCTTTCATTCATCC